>CAHIKZ030005170.1:3400000-3517500 GCA_903632075.3 Acanthosepion pharaonis | reverse complement strand
AACGCCGACTAAAATCTTATTGCTGGTAATATTTTTTTTTTCAAAAATTTATTTCTGGGAATATTTTTTTCTTCAAAAATGTATTGCTGAGAATATTTTTCCTTCAAGAAATCTATAGCTGGCAATGTTTGTTTTTTTTGTTTGTTTGTTTGTTTGTTTGTTTGTTTGTTTGTTTTTAATGTAAAGCTGTTTGTATTGCTGGTATTTTGTTTAAATATTGCCGATAATAATATTTCCTTCAATAATTATTGTTGGTAATTTTTTTACACAGTATTTATGGTATTAACACCTGTTTTTACACAAGTTTCGGTGTTAACTATTTGCCCATAGCTGGGACCCTAACAGGTGCTACCACCTCGGGTCAGATGCATTTCTGTTGGACATAGTTTATCGTCTTACCCAGGAGGCAGATGTAGTTTATCGCCATACCCAGGACGAACTTAAAGATGTAACTGTCATAGAAGAAGTTAATATCAGAAATGATCATAGAATGTCTGATTGAAGCGTCAAAATAAACTTTAAAATTAAAAGTCAAAAATGATTCTCAGAAAGAAAATTAGAAAGACGATCACTAAATATCAGGAAGAAATCAAGAACCGATGCCATGATTTATGAAATAATGATAGTAATATAAAAAATATGAATAGAAAATTGACAAATATAGCCAAGAAAAAGGGTAAAAAATGGACTAAAACTGATGAAAAAGAGGTGAAATATAGTCGTAAATACTAAAATGAAATTAAAAATGTTGATTTAAACAAATCACCAAAAAATGAGACATAAAAAAGGAATATGAAAATAGGATTTTAAAAGTTTATCCGAAAAAGGGAAAAGTTTTGAAAAATGATCGAACACGTGTAAATAAACAGCAATTGACAACATTGAAAAACAGGAACGCGGAAAGTAAGAATTGTACAAACACGATGTTAAGGATTACCTAAGAAAACTATGAAAACCTGTATGCCTCGAAAGAAAATTACATCCAAAAGTCATTCCATCGAATACTACTTGCGATGATGGCATAGTAACACACCTTTTGAAAGATGAGGGGAGGGGTAAAATTCTACAAAGGATTGTCACAAGTATTTGCCCAATAGATACAGAAATGGTCTTATGCAAAGGAAATAAATCCAAAATATATAGTCTATAGAAACTTATATTTGATTAACACTGTATGCTAATATTTATTTGTCAAACATGAATAAACGGACCTGCAATAAGATGAAGTGTGAAAAGGACGGTTTTTCCTATGACAATACTGTTTTTGGCGACCTTCACTCTTCTTAAACAATAAATATTGCCAAAGATCGCTAAAAACAGCATTGTCATGGGAAAAACCGTCCTTTTGACACTTCGTCTTATTGCAGGCACGTTTATTCATGTTTGCCAAATAAATATTAGGATACTGTGTTAATCAAATATAAGTTTTTATAGACTATATGTTTTAGATTCATTCCCTTTGCATAAAACTTAACAACCCAGAAAACAAATTATTATTAGTGAGTTTAATATGGATTATTTTTTATGAAATCAAACTCATACAATAGATTGCTTATATAACCATGATTATATATTGAACATATTGCTAACATTATTTGTTTGATGCCAAAAGTTTTGACTTGAATAACAGCATCTGCCAATGTGTCTGTGTGTTAAGATATAATAAATGATGTACAGAGAAGAAACCCAAATTGATTTTATTTTTGAAACAACGCTGACCGTCTGCGTATGTTTTTCTTTTCCGAAGGTATTTTATTTTGATCCTATAAATGCTGGCATCAATAGAAAGAATTTGTATTCTTTAATTATTTATTTTCTGTAAGTTTAATTAATTTTTTTTTGTTATTGCTTTTACAGTTATTACGAGACTGTCCATAAGAACATTTTTTGAAAAAGTGCTCGAGCTCTTCCCAAGTGGATCCTGTTATCGTGAAGAGCTTTGAACGAAAGCCTTGAAACTTGTTCAATTCGTTGTTGTCTTTTTTAAAAACTAAATTCGCCTCGGCTGTTACTAAAACCTTCATAGGTTCAAGCAAGAAACTGTCATGGAAAACATGTCATTTAGTAAGAGATGTGAGATAAAACCCAGTATTTCATAAAATATTGCCAAAAATTAATTTCAGATCATACTTAAAAATTCATTTCATATCATACTTATAAAATAATATCAGCTATGTTTATTATTATGAAATATTGTGTTTTGCAAACATTTTAAGTTACTTTTAAAATATAAACGTTTTGGGATCATATAACGAATCAATACTGAAAAAGGATACATTCATCTACTAATAAAAAATACATTGTTTCATATACTATGTTAATATATATACACAGGCGTGTGTGCGTGTATTGTGTGCATGTGAATTTATGAATATATATATATACATAAAATTCATACGTGAAAATCTTAATTTCAATTTTAGAATATATTTCTGAGATGAGGAATTATGTACACTATTCACATTATTCGGATTATTGTCATCTTTGTCGCCATATGTATTACAACGTTTCGGCCGTTGTACGCCCCAGCCTTCTCAGGTGGTTGGAATGTCGAACTGAACCCTTTATTTCGCTCATTGGGGTAGATTCAAGGACACATGGAACAGTAGATAAAGGGGTTGGTTAGATCCAGTGACAGGACCCAAAGAGTGTGAGTTCAATACCTGGTTAAGGCAGAGGGGAATTAACAGGAGATAACTGATAATTGACATCCATTAAACATGGCACGTGGTACTAGAACAGTCTACCCCAGTGAGCAAAATAAAGGGTTCAGTTCGACATTGCAACCACCTGAAGAAGGCCGGAGCGTACAAGGGCCGAAACGTTGTAATAAATATAGCGACAAAGATGAGGACAATAGTCTAAATAATGTAAATAGTATATATATATATATATATATATATATATATATATATATATATATATATATATATATACATATATTCGGTTCTCTCGTCGAATTCGACGTATGAGGTTCAAGCAGCTCAGTTCCTAGGAACCGACAGCTACACACCAACCAGCACATATGATTTGATTATAGTGGTGAAGGTTTTGTGCAGAATCAACCACACTTTTTGAAGGGACGAATACAGAGACCTGGTGTACTACGTGCCACAACGTCATCAAACGACCCTCCGCAGGTTTTGAATTCAGAGTTGTCCTTCTCCTAGACCAGTTGCTATCCAAGGCTATAGAACCCAGTCTGTCCTGCTATTTACCTATAGCTGGAGGAAGAAGAAGAAGAGGATTCTTACTTTTTCAAACGGTAACAGTACATAAGTGAATGTAATGGATTCGACTGGAATTCGAACTCGGCTCTCCAACTCCTCAATGCAAGCCACTATACATTATTAGATACAATGGGTTACTGGGTTTAGGAGAATTAGATAAGAATATAAAAGTGAACATAGAAGTCAAAACTTAGAGAAAAACAACAGCATATGTGGCCTGACGATTGCATATAGCATGAAACAGACTGTCGCCTCTAAGTGTTGACTTCTATGTTCACTTTTATATATATATATATATATATATATATATATATATATATATATATATATATATATATATATATATGAACCTAAAGAGCCAGGCAAACCTACCTAGGTTTCATCTACGCGAATCGTCATGGATTTTCCAGACGAGTATAATTACTTATATATATATATATATATATATATATTAAGTCATTTTTATATTTATACTTTCTTTATATATATATATATATATATATATATATATATATATATATATATATATATATATTGTCACGAGCAGGGTGAAGCTTCGAAGTATATTCAAATTTTTCTCTGATGACCCCGGCTGCTGTGTCATAAAAAATTTATATTTATATTATTTATTTTCTATACCCAGGTTGACTCAGGGATGTGGTTCGGGTATAAACATGGGTTCAGACCAATTTTGGTTAACAGAAAGAAATCAGCAAAATAAAGGTAGCAACGATTTATCCAAATAAATGATGAAGATAAGACGATCTTAACGATAACAAAACAATTTAATTTGTAACTTAAGGGAAATAGATTTAAGAGTGGAGATAGTTTTGAGGTGTGATGGGATAAAATAAAATGTTTTTAAATTCACAGTCAATGGTCACTCGGCTGAATGGTTCCTCTGCTACTGGGATGGGTTGCAATGGAGCCGCCAGTATGTTCGGGCTAGGTTTCCCGGCTACTTGGCATACATAGCATGTAGTGCAATAGTTCGCCACGTCCCGTTTTAAACCTGGCCAATAAAAGTGCCTCGCTATCTTATCGGAAGATTTGTTTATTCCTAGATGACCTGCTAACGGTATTTCGTGTGCTGTTTTTAGGATAAGTGACCGGTAAATACGAGGCAATATTATTTGGTCTCTGTTTGTCCAGTCTTCCTCCTCAGGATATCTCTTGGTTTCCACCGTCTCATGAGTATCCCGTTCTGGATATAATATTTCGCCGTTCCTTCTCGTTTAGAATCGTCAGCAGCCAGTTCAAAATACTTCTTCATGTCTGGATCTGCTTGTTGTTAGTCGATAAGATCCTCTCTCGTTGCTTGGAGATGTGCGATATTTCTATTGACGTTTCCTTTATCTCCCGTAGACCTGAGGGTCATACTGGCTTTTTCGCTGCATTTCGGAACTGTTTGAAGATATTCCTCCTTCTGTTTACCCTCACCCGTGTCTTCTTTATCGAATGCCTTAGACTGTGTGCGCGTTATAATTCCCGCCGCGGCGTCCCTCTTTTCTGGGCTTAATGTCATCGTTTGTTGTCTCTTCGTTTTCGGGAGTAAATAACGTTTACTTTCGGACCAGCTGGGTCGTTTCCCATCATCATATCGACATTTTTCATGGGTAGTCTATCTATAACTCTCACTTCTATCGTTTCCGAGATCCATTTTGACTTTATATCCACTCGGTGGATAGGTACCATCGTGGATTCCTTTTATATACACGTGTTTGCCAGTTGCTGAATTCATCCCTTCCGGTAGGCGACTTTTAATAATAGTGATCGGGATGCTCCTGTGTCTCTCAACATTTTTTATGTTTGACGTGCTTCTTCTATCCTTGACATGCGATAACTTTTCCATCGCTATGAATGGTTCGTAGCCGTCGGGTATCTCATTCATAGAGACTATACTTTGTGGTGTGGTTTGACCTCTTTCTTCGTTACTTGGTCCACTTTTACAATTTCTGGAAATGTGTCCGCCCTTGCCGCACTGATAACAACTAAATGTTGGGATTTCTTCTTTTGTTTGAAGCTTATTTTTTCATGTGTACGCTCTCGGTTGGCGTACTATTATTGTTACTTCTGACGCCATTATGTCTACTGGGTATCCCCACACAGGTTGTTTTTCTTGCTCGGTGTGTCACGACATATTCATCCACCAACGTAGCTAACTTTTGAGCGGTCTTCACCTTTTTTTCATTGACGTAAAATTTCAAATGGTCACTCAGGCAATTCCTAAATTCCTCCATGAGAATTCATTGCTTCAGTTTTTCATAATTATTCTCCACTTCTTCTGCCGAACTCCATCTATCAAAGTAGGTCTCTTTCTGCCTGATGATCTCTGAATATGTTTCGTTTTCGATAGGACATTCACTTTTATAGTTGATAGTGCACGTGTTTATCTTAGTTATATATATATATATATATATATATATATATATATATATATATATATATATATATATATATTTATTTATTTATTCTTATTGTTAAATTCATATGCGAATTTAAGAACGTAGTTTTTGGAAGCTTTTTTGCAGTTCATGTATTTCCTTTATGTTTCTAACTTAGATGAGAATATCATTTACGTATCTTAGACAGATGGAGGTTTTTTATTGGTATTAAATATCTTATTTTCAAGGTTAGTCATATAGAAGTTACTAAATGTTGGTTTCAGAACTGAACCCATACAAAATCCATCACGTTGTATGTATATATTATTTTTATGATCATAGAAGGGAACCTCGATGTATACAAGTCAAAATTAGTTTCGGTGATATGTTAGATTTAATTTTTCGCGGAGGGAGAGATTGATTGTCGTGAATACTCTTTATAATAATATCAATCTTTTCTCTAACTGGAACCTTGTTAAATAAATTTTCAACATGTGAGTCTATATTTTCATTATTAGGTTTTTGTGTTTTAAGATTTGGATTAGTTCGTAAGTTGATTTAATACTGTATTTACTAGCTATGTATGGTGTAATGAGATGGTTAATTATTTTGGTTAATTGATAAACTGGAATTACGAATTGGGATATGATAAGACGGAGAGGGAAGTTAGGTTTGTGTATTTTTATCGTTCCATACATGTATACTGGTTTATAGTCAGCAATTATTTTGACAAGTTTTAAGTTTTGTTCTGCATTGTTAGCTGTGATCAGTTTATTGATTTTCAATTTCATTTGGTTAATAGAATTTTTGTTGACTTTTCTAAATTTGGTGTTATCGTCGAGTATTTGTTGTAATTTTGAATTATAATAATATTTATTTAATGCAACAAAGATATTGGTTTTATCTTCTTTTTGATTGTGGTTACGTAGTTCCCTGTCAGCGATATTTAATTGTTTTCTTAGGAGCTTCAAAGAGTTCTTTTTTCTTTTCTAATGTCATGTCTGTCTGTTATAACATTCAACAGATTACGAATTTCTGGGTGTTTTTATTAGTTGTTTCAATTTAAGTTTTTGTATGTTTTGATATGACATTTCAATTTCAGGTATTTTCCAAGCTATAGAATTGGCTGTGAAAATGATAGTTCTAAGTTTGAGCAATTCCTTTTAATGGTCTGTTAGTCTGTAGCTACAGATGTTAATAAATTTATCTTTATTATTTGGGAGATGAATAGATCCTTTATATAGTGTATAATTTTTTTAATGTTCAGACGGTGTTGAAAATTTCAGATTTTTTTGTCTTAGGAATTCACCCCCTTGTAGATGATGTTAGATGAGACTGAAAGTACTTGGAAAAATAAAAGAAATGAAAAAAAATACTACTTACTTCTTTAACGAATTTAATATCAACATTAACAAATCCATCAGAGAATTCATGAGGCTTAAAATAAAAATCGACATATGTCCAGATTATTGAAGCAAAGATGCTTGAATGAAGATACACACACAAGCACGCATACGTATGCACACACACACACACACACACACACACACACACACACACATATATACATATATATACAGTGTAACCCGGATATAAGAGAGTTGTCGGGACCGGAGAAGTCTCTTATATCCGGTTTTCTCTTGTATCCGGGTTTGGTCTATTTTGTTTAGGTAAGTATGGACTCTAATTTGGGACCAGAGAAAATCTCTCTTATATCCGGGTTTCTCTTATATCCGGGTTGCACTGTATATATATATATATATATATATATATATATAGAGAGAGAGAGAGAGAGAGAGAGAGAAAAGAGAGGGAGAGAAAAGAGAGGGAGAGAAAAGTGAGAGAGAGATTTTATAGGCCGCTTAACGAAATTTGAAGAATAAAAAGAAAAGGTAAAATGTTAAAAATATTGGCAATATGATATAATCTTCCAGGCAATCTTGTTGTTTAGAGAGAGTCCCACTTTGTTTATTCCTCGTCTCGTTAAAAAAAGGACACAGGCATGTCCGAAAATTACAACTTTAAAATCTTTCTCTTCCTGCTTCAATTTAGTCAAATGCTAATATATAATAAATATCGTCAAACTTATTACCAGCATTGTTATTATTTAATTCACCGGCCTATTAAATCTACATATAAGAAGTACACGTGGACCATCTTTAGTTTTAATCATATATATATATATATATATATATATATATATATATATATATATATATATATATATATATATATATATATATATATCTTCAGCCCTCACCTTACCACCGACTCGTCCATTTTGTTTGACTGTATCATCGAAATGGATAAATACCGTATCAATTTTTCGACTTTTGTCAAAGTTAAATTTTAAATTTCTAATTCCGACATGAACAGTCTATACACCGGGGTTGAATAAGACTAACGTACTTCTCGTAAGTTGAAATAGATCTGTAACCCCACATGAGGTAATTTTGGATTTTATTCTGTAATATATATATATATATATATATATATATATATATATAT
The DNA here is from genome assembly GCA_903632075.3 of Acanthosepion pharaonis. Classification (NCBI taxonomy): domain Eukaryota; kingdom Metazoa; phylum Mollusca; class Cephalopoda; order Sepiida; family Sepiidae; genus Acanthosepion; species Acanthosepion pharaonis. Next base: position 3,509,378 of record CAHIKZ030005170.1, on the reverse strand, counting down.
ATATATATACATATATATATTGATGCATGTTTCAATAAATAATATAGACAAGTTTTGTCTATTTATTTTAAGTAAACAATAATGAAACAATAATGATAGTTCTGTTTTGTTGCATGAAAGATTTCCAAGCAACGACAAACTCGTGTGTACGGGACGAGTTTGTCATTGCTTGGAAATCTTTCATGCAATAAAAATTATTGTTTTGTCCGTGTATTGTTTAATAATTTGAAATTGTCATCTTTGATAATGTCTTATGTAAGCCGAAAGCTTAGGTAGGATTAAAAAACATGTATCAATATGGTGTTTTTCTTTCGTATTTCAATGATAATGTTATTAAGCATATCAGACAATATGAAAGGAATTTACTTAAAATAAATAGACAAATCTTATCTATATTATTTAATAAAATATGTATCAATGAAAAAATGGTGCCTAAATATATATATATATATATATATATATATATATTGGTTGATTTTTAATTGTTTTGTATTTTTCATGTAGTTGTAGTATATCTGATTGCAATAGCAGGAGTTGATATTGTTTTTGTGTTTGAAATTACAATTTTTAGTGCGTTATAATAATTCATTTTCTGTATGAATAATTTGATTAGTTTATTGACAATATGATAAGGAAGACATTATTACTAAGTGACGGGTAAATATTGGAAAATTCTGGGAAAAATGAAATGAGATTAAAACAATTGATTATTTTTTATAACTACTATTTTATATCGTTTCGGGCATTCACTTTGATAATTGAGCAGGCAAGTGTTAATGCCTGCAGCGATGTAGTTAGAAAAAAACTCATCTCTTTTTCTAACACATTATTTTACAAATTATCACTTAATATTAAACAAAAGTTTTGTAATAACAGCTTTTCAATCATACTGTTGACAAACAAATTATTTATTGTAACATACAAAGTACTTAATCCCAGGCACAAAAAAAAAAACAATTTCAACGTGTCCTATTGCAATTAGATATATTTCAACTACATGAAAAAAGAGAAAGCAATTAAAAATTTAATCCACATTCATATAACGCCTATTAATAGTAAGATCTTTATATATTAAAACTTTAAAAACGAGTGTTTTAAAATTAAATATACAGAAGGTCCTCGGGTTACGTCGGACCCGACGTACAGCATTTTATGTGTTACGGCGCCATCTTCCATAACACAATACGTCGACACGCGGCGTTGTATGTAAAAGACAGCGTTGTTTCTTCAACGGCTGTACACCATATTAGATTTTGCTGCATTAGCTATCTTTCGCTTGTGTCGTTTTTGTTTTTGTTTTGTTTTTTGTTTTTTTGATGGTGGGGGCAACTTTTTGTCGTTCATTATGGCTCCCAAGTGTAAGGCAGACTCGTGGATATTTATGTAGGTGAGTTGCGACCTACGTCGAAAATCAGGTTACACCGCGCCGTAGGAACGGATCTTCGACGTAATTTGAGGACCCCCTGCAAATATATACGAAAATATATAAGTAAAAAGGTAGAAGGGCAAAGATAAATCTGATACACAATTCTGATACAGATTTCTGTGCCACCTCCCTTCAGGACATAAACGATCATGGCTCTCCACAACTTTCTATATTGTGTGGCTCTTAGCAGTTTTTCGCCATTTGATAAGGTACCGCATTACAACAACAATTCACACAAGCTCATCAGAAACATGGTTCGCTGACTTTCCCTATCTCGCTTGCCCTCAATATGCCCTCCTTCCTTATTATGTGTCCAAGTTATTTCATCTCTCTTTTACCGACTTAACGTAAATCGGTTGATCGAAAAAATATTTGTGTTCTCGATTGGCTCTGAAACGCGGGGATTGATAATCGGTTAGCCATCTTTTTTATTTCCTTTTTTGCTATTTTTGTCTTCGATTAACTCTGAAGAGCGAGGATCCAGTTATCCCTTTCTTGTTATTTCGTTTCTGTTGCTATATTTTTCGATCCAACAATTTACGGTAAGTAATTTATTTCTTATTCTTGCTCTTCCGCTGCTTTGTTTTATTTTTTGTAGATATTTATATATACTTTTAAAATATTCGTTTTTGAAGCTTTAATAAAATTATGTATATTCCTTATTAAATCAGTGTGGAAACAAAATAAGAGAGCGAGAGGTTCGTAAAACATCAAAAAGCAACTGAAATTTATTTAAATCTAATTTCTATAACAATACTGTTAAATATCAAGTGTCCAAACGCGCCCTGGGTATGACAATAAACTACATCCGCGTCCTGGGTAAGACGATAAACTACGTCCAAAAGCAAGGCCTCTGATAATAAATTTTTGAAAAAATAATGTGCCAGCTGTACGTTTTTGAAAAAATAATATTACCAGCTATACATTTTTGTTTTGTTTTGTTTTGTTTTTTTGAAAGAATAGTGTTGCCGGCTATACGTTTTTGAAAAAATAATATTGCCAGCTATACATTTTTGAGGAAAAAACATTAACAGAAATAGATTTTTGACAAAACAAAAATATTACCAGGAAAAAAAAAATTTTTGGACATTAAATGACCTATTGAGGTTCATATGCCGTAAAACAAAACAAACCAAACCAAACCAAGTGTCCAAACGCTTAACGTAAATCACGTCTTGTTTTTGGGAAATAAAAATATTTTTCTAGCGACTCCAGTTCATCGACAAAACATGTGAATGTATTTTTTAGATCTATCCATGTGTTCCCATGTCGACAATATATGTATAAAATATATGTATAAAATATATGTATAAAATAGACCTCAAAACATGAGAATTTACCTTAAATTCAATGCAGAAAAGCTGGGAGAATATATAAATAAACTTCAACAAGAACTAGAAAATTGTAAAGAAAAGATACAGAATAATTATTAACGGCTTTCATACAAAGTCTTTCAATTTCATTCTTTTCATTCATCATGAGGAACATCAACTTAGCGGAAAAAGTACGAATGATTTATTATTTAAGCGTACACACAAATACACGCTCACATATTTCTTCCTTTCGTTTTTGATCTGATGAAACCTAGGAAGGCGAAACGCGTAATCAAATCTAGTTTCAATAAAACGGTTTTCTATTTGTCATATTTCTTTAAACTTTACCGGAAAACTGTATCCTATTTCACACACACACACACACACACACACACACACACACACACACATACATATATATATGTGTGTGTGTGTGTGTGTGTGTGTGTGTGTGTGTGTGTGTGTGTGTGTGTCTGCGTGTGTGTGTGATGTGTGTGTATGTGTGGGTGTGTAAGTGTATAAATCTTCATTGACTAAATAAAAAGAATTGCTCATATAAAGAAATCTAAGATTGACACAGTATTTTTAAATGTACAGGAATAGAACGCTCATATATTTACGATTGACTGTTTTAATTTAGAATTGCAAATAAAAATTGAAAAAGAATTTCTCTCTATCTTTGTATTCATCGGATTTCACTGATGTAAGAAGAAAAACATACGTTTTTTTTTTCGATTTTGCCAACAACTATTTAAATATAATTTGAATGTCTGAGTTTTGTTGAAGAAAAATGTCGAATCCAACATTTCGATGTCAATGCGATTTCAGCCAGGAATATTTTTTTTTCTAAATCCAAAACTAAGTAACAATGATCTTTAACGAATTCCCCGATGGTTTAATGCGCCAGAATAAATATTCAAAGTTTTTCTTTTAATTTCTCTCTTGATTCTGTGTCATTGAGAACGTTGAATAGAAAATGTTTCTTAGTTCAATTTCTACAACTACCACTCCGAAGCTGACTCTAAAAAAAGAAAAAGAAGGAAAACATTTCTTTCACAATATGGAATAGAAATAAAGGTTCCTCCGATAGCCTGTAGCATTTTTTTCCCTGAAAGCAGGCAGCAAAAGAGAATGAAGAAAGGTAAAAATAAAATACAGCAATGGAACTTTTTATATATTAGTAGTAAACATCTGTGAATGTCATTATCCGATAGATTGGGAGCTCTGCGTCTGTTTAACAATACAAGACATATATTCACAGATAAAATGTCTGCTTTATAAATCGCTCTGAAAAATTCAGTTAACAGTTATTTTAACTAGTAGGGAAAGACTGTAGGCGAAGTTTATCTTAGTTTAAAAATTACGAAAAATACATGAAAACATATAAACAAAAAATTAATAATGATAGTCTGTTTTTGTTGCATGAAAGATGTCTCAGCAACGACAAACTCGTATATACGAGACAAGTTTGTCGTTACTTAGAAATCTTTCATGCAACAACAATTATTGTTTTGTCCGTGTATTGTCTAATATATTGAAATGTAATTGTCATCTTTGATAATGGCTTATATAAGCCGAAAGCTTAGATAGGATTAAAAAACAAGCATTAATATGGTGTTTTTCTTTCGTCTTTCAATGCTATTGTTATTAAGCATATCAGACAATATGAAAGGAATTTACTTAAAATAATTGGACAAATCTTGTTTATATTATTTAATGAAACATGCATCAATGAAAAAAATGCTGCCTAAATATATATATATATATATATATGAATTCGGCCCTTCAAAAAGTGTGGCTGGTCCTGCACGAAACCTTCACCACTATAATCAAATCTCATGTGCCGTTGTCGGGCTGTCGGTTTCCTGGGAACTGATCTGTTTGACTCTCATACGTCGAACTCGACGGGAGAGTCGACTATATATATATATATATATATATATAATGAAACATGCATCAATGAAAAATGCTGCCTAAATATATATAATATATATATATATATATATATATATATATATTTAGGCAGCATTTTTAATTGCTTTGTATTTTTCATGTAGTTGTAGTACATCTGATTGCAATAGAAATTTTTATATATTAGTAGTAAACATCTTTGAATGCCATTATCCGTTAGACTGGGAGCTCTGCTTGTGCTGTTTTTACAATACAAGACATCTGATATTCACAGATAAAATGTCTGCTTTATAAATCGCTCTGAAAAATTCAGTTAACACTTAGGGAAAGACTGTAGGCGTAGTTTATCTTAGTTTAAAAATTACGAAAAACACATGAAAATATTTTTAAAAAAAATTAAATATGTAGACAGAATTTCAGAGGTTGGTTAAATATTCGAATAGAAATAGAGACATCTATAATACCAGAAAGGAAACACAAAATTCACACAAATAAATTGAATAGCTTGCCACTCGGTACTTAAAGTTGCCCTGTTTTCTCTTCCCTTTTATATATTCTATAAGCATTGCATTAATTTTCTTATTATTTATCTCAGAATATATCTCTGTCTCTTTCCTATCATTATATAAATAATTTTCCTTAAAAGTTTCTGGTTACTTACATGTCCTTTCTATCGGAACTAGCTTAAATCATTTTGAATGCGTCATTATCGGTGCATGCGGGAGAGATCGGGACTCTTATTATCACTTAATATAATTTGATATTAATGTTTTTTTTTGGGGGGGGGGGCTGGGGAGTACTCGATGGATATTTATACCTACTGGGTTATTGCTTATTGTATTTATAAGTTTCCTTGTAGTTAATATTTAACAGCACCCCCCACGAGGGATTTATGTGCACAAGGCCGAGTTTGCCGTTTACCCGTAGGCTCGGCCAAAAATATTCCCTTAGAACCCGCATAAACGGGTTCAGGGCCTGTCTACTTCCCCGGACGACACTTTGCCCTTCGGCAAAGCCTCGTCCGGGTTACTCTCTGCTCTAGGTAGGGAGTTCGACAATTGAACAGGCTATAACATTGTGTAAGTTTTCTTGTAGTTATTATTGTTAAAACTTCCACATTGCTCATATGTTCTCTCCGGGATAGTATTCTAGTATTCATCTGTAGAACAACATTTCTGTTGCTTTAAGTTTTTTCTTCATAAATGGTAAACCAATCTTCTTTTATATGCTATGCTTCTTCAGGATGTGGACCATCCTGACCCCTGTTCGGCTATCCATTTACACAAGTCATTTGTGTATCAATTTTCCTCGTTACCAGTTTACAATTTCCCAACAAGGCAGCATTTAACCAAATGCAACTCTTATCGAGATAGGTAAGAATGTTGAAGATAAATTTGTACTCCCAGGAACTGATTCACTCTGAGATCTGACAAAAATAAAATCAAACATTTCCAGCTCAGAAAATGCAGCCATTTTGCGAGGAACATAATCAATTTAAATGTTATGAACATTTTTCCAAAAATTCTATAATTTAATTTGTCACTGTCACATTACAAACAGAAAATTCTTATCAACTGGAGACGTGTGATTTCAAGCGAGTGCGCACCTATGTACACACACACACATATGTGTGCGGGGGTGAGAATTCAACAGAAAGGTAAATATAGAAGAAATTTTGGAAGACTTGTATTTTGAGATGTTTCGAAGGTGACTCGATCAAAAAAAAAGATTTTTATTTCAACAACATCTCCATTAAATCTCGTTAAAGTAAAGATCAGGCGTTTATATGCTTAACGTTAATCACGTTTTATATCACTAATATTTATTTACTTGCATTATTTACAATATTCGGGCTGTTATCCTCATCTTCATTGCCATATTAACGTTTCGGCCGTTGTACGCCCCGGCCTTCTTCAGGTAACTGAAATTTTGATTAAAATTTTTTTATTTCGTCCACCAGGGTAAATTGTTCTAGTTCCACGTGCCATGCCACTTCCGGATGTCTCAGTTATTTCCCTTTAACTGAACTCTCCAAGTTTTGGTTCACCGCTGTTCTGGCCTGGTATTGAACTCACAACTCTTTGGGTCTCGTCACTAGATCTAACTAACCTCTTTAGCCACTGGTCCATGTGCCCTTGATTTTTTTTATATATATATATATTGATTTTATATATATATATATATATATATATATATATATATATATATATATATATATATATATATATATATATATATATATATATATATATATATATATATATATATATATATAAAATATATTTTTGATTTGCTAATCAAATCAATCTCGAGGGAAAAAGGTTTTAAAAAAAGAAAGAGCTACAAACATGTGGTATGATTTTAGCTATCACCTATAAATATATGTTTCTCTTTGCCTCGTTAGCCAAACTTTCCCTGGCGATCCGTTTAGGTGAAACCTAGGTAGGTTTGTCTGGCTCACTAGGTATATATATATATATATATATATATGTGTGTGTGTGTGTTTGTGCGTAAATTATTTACAGATTTGGATGTATCTCTAGAGGAACAAAATGAATAAAAATAGACAAGAGAAAAAACTATCCTCAGCTGATGTTTTTTTTGTCCTCTGAGGGACTTTATCGAAGCAATGTAAAATTTATTTTGGTGCACGTGTTTATATACAAAAGCGAGGGTGTCATTGGTTTATCAAGGGTTGTTTTTTTTTTTTTAATTTGAGAACGTCCATGAATGTTCATCAAGTGCTTGAGGGGCCAGTGAAATATGTGGGGGACACAAAGTGTCATAATTCAAAGTCTGGCAAGAAGTAAGTGAGTAATATTCAAACATTGTTAGATGAATGTTGTTAGGATTATGATTAGATTCTTATGCTATGAGGTGGACGTGTGTGCTGTACAAAAATTAAGTGATAGATTTCACCGATGAATATGTTTAAAAATCAACACAAAGTCATTTTTATTAAATTACATCAATCGTCACTTGCAGACAGAAAGAGCAATTTGTTAGATCACTCTGTCTATTTACGAGGCAAGCGAGTGACATTTTTTTACATTTTATACTCACTAGGAACCCTTTACATTGGCTCCTTTGCCAGTATAATTTTTCTTCCCCTCTCTTTTTATTAATAACTTTGTATTTTACTCATGGTTCTTTTTCCGTTCTCTTTATATTTTTCTTTTCTCGCTTTGCGAAATGTTATTCGGTCAATTTAATATTTACCAACATATTCTGATGAAGTGTTGATTGAAAAGGATCCTTCAAGAAGAATGCTTTCCCATATTTTCAAATCTTTATATAGGTTCTGTGGTGCCAAACTTCAGTACACACACACACACACAGTTATATATATATATATATATATATATATATATATATATATATATTCATATATATTTTTTTTCTGTACATATATATATATATATATATTCAGTACATATACATTTTTTCTGTACATATATATATATATATATATATATATTCAGTACATATATATTTTTTTTCTGTACATATATATATTTCTTCTGTACATATATATATATATATATATATATATATATATATATATATATTCAGTACACACACACATATATATATATATATATATATATATATATATATATATATATGTGTATATATTGGGGATATTTTCAAACATACACTGCAGAATAAATATAAACAAAAGTATGGTGGGAAAACATTTTTGGAGATTATTACAAGATATATATTTTAAAAAAGTTATTTACGAAGAAAAGCAGATCATTCTGTACAATCTATGAAACGTTTGTAAGCTTCAACCAGTATTTTATTAAGGTATGATACATTTACAGCCATCATTCACTATGCCGGCTTTTTACAATAAGGTGATCATAAGTAAATTAAAAGAGCTATTGACCAATGAAATAACGACGCAGTTAGGCAACCTAATGAGGGTTCAATCGAAAGAGCCATTGCCAGCATTTTTAATATCCATGTCAGTGCGTACCACTAGATCAGTTTTTCTGAAGTGAAAGAAGAATGACACCACCAAAAACCTTCCTCGAACTAGCGCTCCCTGTACGATTTCTCTAATAGCAACAGGAATCAATCCAAGAAAAATCAAAATGAACCCAATAATAACTTAAAAAAAAGATCCATGATGAGTTTCGAGAAGCATTAAAAGAATCATTGATAATGTACAACATATTAATAGGTTAAAATCTCATACACCATTGAAAACACCTTTGCTGAAAAATAATCCCACTAGAATTCTCAGATGTATTTCTCTCTTGAGCCTTTAGAGAAGCCTAATAATTTTCGATAGTAGATTCTTTGATCGGTCGAAACGAAAATTGAACTAATCATGTAATGAGAAAAAAATAGGTATGTCTCTGATAGAAACGGAATTGAAGGAACCAAAAATGGAAGATTTTATCGGAATTATCTGGAAGTTAATTTCTTTTACTATCTACAATTAGTAGAACTTCAACCAGATGGTATCTTTCAGTAAAATAACGATCTGACGCATTTAGAACAACGTTGGGAATCACCAATGGATGATTATACTATTATATAGAAATATATTTACTTACAATATGATGAACAACTCTCAAGTTGTCTAAATAAAATCTCACATCACCAAGTTATTGTAAATATTTATATTAAAAAATAAATTTACATGGTATATTGATTACATAAATATAACTTGAAATTGTTACCAAAAGTAGTTGTTTAATACCAATTTTGTTAGAAAATTAACCTGCATGATAACATTCGACTTAGTGTAAATATATAGATAGATTATCAGACAGTGTCAGATATTCGTATCACATGGAAATAGCATGTTTTAAAAATAAGACATGTATCTAAACGTTAGCAATAGAAATCTGGCCTTCTATAGCTACCATTAGCAACGAAGGCAAATTTGACACTCATGATCATTACATGTACGTTATGCGTGACAACCTCATGTTGCTAACGAAATGTCTCCGTCCATTTCTGTCAATGTGGTGTTTCCAGGTTTCTTATCCTTTCTTTTTTCCTCTCTGAAATCAATGTGCAGTTTATTCGACATCAAAATTCTTTTCCATCATAGATAGCAAGGTTTCTTTTGGTCGGCCTATATGTCATTTTCTTGATAAATTCATTGAGTGTAGTTCTGACAGGAATGTTTGGATCCGTCCAAAGGTGGACAAACTATCGCAATGCGCGTTATTTAATGCTGTAACTCTATGGTTTCTGTTCAACTTGTTTACGAAGTTTTTTTTTTTCATTTCTTATTGTTCAGGGTCATGTTCCGATAGATTTTTTTTCCTTTAGAAATGTAATTCTTTCATTTTTAATAGATGAAACAAGTGTAACTATAAAAGATATAAAAGAAAACATTTCTGTCGAGAGCGCTATCTTGAACCGTAAGATAACATTTATTCAATTATTATCGCAAGTCCTACAAATTTGTTGACTATTTTCGTGCAATGGCGCAGGAATTTTCATAGCTGAAGCAATACTTAAAGATTGGTTTAGTTTATTCGCTTGACTGAACATGTGAGCCACGACGAAGCCTTGGAGGAAAAGGAAACAGAAATGGACGCTTATACTTAACGTCAGGAAGAGACAGATGAAATTTCTAGGAAAATTTGGCTTGGATAATTTTATACTCACAGGACAAAGTGAAGGCAAAAGAGACAGAAAAACAACGCACAACCTACCTAGAAAAAAGACAAAATTTTTCAAGAGCTACAAAGAACTGGAACTTGTGGAGAGCCATGATCGTCTACATCCTTAAACGACACAGCAATAAGAATAAGAAGAAGAAATTGCACTAATCGGGAATTGTGTGTAGCTTAACGGGTATCAGCGCGGAAAATGGAATCGGTGAGTTCAAATTCCGGATTGGTCTTTCGTGGAAAAGAGATTAATCCGTCTTTTCTCCCTCCATACTCCTGGCTATAGGTTAAATAGAAGGGTAGCCTGGGCTTCCTAGTCTTGGTTGACAAACTGTCTGCTCAAAGAATAACTCTGAAGCTGTGGAAAATCGAAGAAACACTCTTATTATGAAATGGACAAAGTCCGGCAATTATTTTAAGACAATTTTTTTATGTTCAAACATTCTTTTTTTAGAGATAAAAATATTTAAGTAAATGCTCTGTTTATAATAAACAGTATTAACAACATTTACCGGCCTGAATGTCCGAGAAATTGTCATAGAAAATATGCGTCCTCCGACAGGAATCTAACCTGTATCCTATACAGAACCGTCATATAGCCTGACGTGCTTTTACCGATACAGCCACAGAGGAGCGTTCGGTTAGCAATGTCGATTTTACTGTACTTGAGAGAATTATGGAAAATTGTAGTTTAAAAACAGTAAAATCGAGCTTGCTAACCGAACGCTCCTCTGTGGCTCAATCGGTAAAAGCACGTCAGGCTATATTACGGTTCCGGTTTTAAAAACTGTTATCTATGACAGTTCACTGATATTAAAGAAGAGTAACGTGAGAGGACTTTAGATGCCCATGGAAGTTTTGTTTTTTACTTTTGACTTTTGACTTTGAAAGTAAGATTTCCCCAAAGCAAAACTGAAATTTCTCTTTTCAGTTTATTTATTTTTGTTTTATTTGCTTTTAAAAATCTCTTTTTAAAAAATCCTGTAAGGGATTTGGCATTTAAATAAACAGTTTCAAAAAGCGGAATGTGTAAGATTAACAGATACCGGCTCGAAACGTGGAATCAGGAACCTGTGTTCAAATTCCGGGCTAGCCTGTTGCGTTTACTTTCAGATAAATACCTTTTGAGGGGATATTAATCCGCCTTTCCTTTCCTTCCTTCCGCATCTATCCGGCTATGGATTAAATAGTAGGTTAGATTACGCTCTCTAGCCTTGGATGACAGTCGAAGAGAAAGAAAAGTCTGAATTCCAAACTGAGAAGTTAACGGAAAACCATTTTATTATCTTTCCCAAGAAAACATTAACGGTCTTGATATTTAATTAAAAAAAAAAACGGTTTCATAGAAGTCATTTTTTGTTTAAAAAAGGAAAGTTGTTATAGCATATTCGTTTCAAACAAATGAGCATACAGTATTCGTTTTTTTTTCACTTTCTGATTACATTTGAAGAATTACCTCTATATTTTCGTTTGTGCGATATGAAACCATATATTTAAAATATATGTTGCTATAAACATATCAGGGCTTTTGGGGGCTCTACAGAAGGATAATGAGAATACATGCAAGCAACGACAAAGTTTAAAAGAAAAGGAAATAAGAAGGACAATTATACTTAACATAAAAAAAGACAGTTGAAATGTCTAGGGCAAATAATGAGGAAAGAAGGTTGGGAAATTTGATACTCACAAGATAGATTGAAGGCAAGAGGAACAGAGGAAAACAGCGCATAACCTACATAGCTGATGAAAAAGAATGGTGAAGTAATTTTTAAGAGAGATAACAAAGACAAAATCTATTAAGAGCTACAAAGGACAAGAAATTGTGGAGACTTATGGTGACCTACGTCCTCAAAGGACACGGTACATAGAAGAAGAAGAAGAAGAAGAAGAAGAAGAAGAAGAAGAAGAAGGACAACAACAACAACAACAACAACAAGTTAAATTTTATTGTTTTAGGGGTTTGACAAATTATTAGATTTACTTTTGTTTGAGAGGTCGGAAGTTAAACAATGATTAAGAGATTGTAATTTCAGAGGAATTTCGTTCTTGTCTCCATGTGTCTCAGCCATATTCGTGACGTTCTCTGGAAGTCCACAACTCCCGAATCTTGATACCGCCATGATACACGCCGCGAGCACGTGTACACACACACACGTGATAAAATGATGCACCTACTCACCTTTCTCGCTTTTTGTCAACATCCAGTCTACGATATATCCACGTCAAAAGGAAGTTGATTTAGTTCGAGGTAGGAAAGAAAACGTAGCTTTGAAAAGCGAACTAAATGAACAAAAAAATCTCGATTAAATCAATAAGAAAAACTAATAGGCATATCAAAACTTCCATTATTACAATATACTAAATGGAAATTTGCATTCACACACCTATGTATACATGTTTGTGTTGACACTGTTATCTATACATCCTTAAAAGAAAAGAAAACTAAAAGAAAACAATTAAAAGGACAACTTTCTGTTTCTCTTTGGAGAAATCTTCAAAATCAAAAGCAAGACACCATTATTTTTCGTAAAAGTCCATTAACAAACTTACTTGGATATTTAATAATAACTATGGTTAATTTTCAATCAAATTAATAAAGAATTGAAGATGTAAAAATTAGATTTAAGAATTTTACGCAGATTTTCAATAGAACAAAATGGCGGAACGGAATACAACAAACAACAGTCTAGTATAAGTGACTTTCTGTATTATTCAGAAATCATTTTTCTCCTTTTTTACTTACTTTTCTTTTATTAATTATTGGAATTTCGTTATAATGCAATGCTTGCTTTAAAATGAGATGGGAAGAGAACGAGAAAGTTGAGAGCATACAGATTAGATCGGTTAATTTGATCACATGTCAAAACTTAGGTTATTTACTGTCATTCTTTGTATGTTGCACCCAATGGAGGTTTTACAACTCAATAATAATAGTCAATAAGACTAGCCTCGTTAACCATTACCATACACCTACGCTAGATATGAAAAGATCCTGGGCGTCTCTCGAAGTATTTTAAATTTCTAGTAGCGTTTATTGAAAAAACAAAAAGACGGATTGTTTGCTTGCTGTCAGTAGAAATTATTTTCCCCATTTTTCGTTGTCTCTACAATCAACTACTATTTTTCCTTCCCGATCCATTTTTTTTTTCTGATTACTGATTCTTTCTTGATTCTCGTAGTTTATTTTCTGAATGGCAGTCAATAAAATATTCAAAATCTCTTTCTTGGAACATCACAATCGGAATCGGAGAGCCGAGTTCGAATTCCAGTTGAATCTATTACATTCACTTACGAGTTAATACCCTTGGGAAAGGTATGAACCTTCCTCTTCTCCCCACAGCTATGTCTAAATAGCAGGACAGACAGGGTTCAATAGCCTTGGGTTGTCACTGGTCTACCACAGAAAGAAATGGCAACCTACAGCGGGAAAAATCTGCCTCGTCAGTCATGTATCGAAAGATACATGATCGCCTAAGCGTGTATCACGCATGGCACATAACTGACTGACTGACAATGTCTTACTTCATTTAGGTTCGATTTTCTAACCGAATCTAAACAGATGAGATTTCGCAATTTTTAATTATGTTAAGCATGCTTAATATGCTTTCTATTTGGAAGAAATTGATTCTCCCAGAAATTCATTTATTGTTTAAACATCGAAAACTAAGGTATTTGCAGAACTTTGGATCTGAAATAATTATCAGTAATGACTTCTCTAAACTCTTTACTTATTAAATGGTTTTAACACAATTCTTAATCAGAATAAGTTACGTAAAATGTTCATATTTAGAAAACAAAAATAGGCAAAAAATGGAAAATTAAAAAAAAGAAAATAATTGAAGAGTTTGGACCTTTTCAAGAGAAAACCACGTAAAATAATCACATTAATCAGATTTCAATAAAAAATCTTTAAGTTCTGCAATTATTTAACAACAAAGGAAAAATGAAAAAATATCAATCTCTCTTATTTTTTTATCGGGAGTACATTTCTTCCTATAAGACAATAGTGTCCATAACATTTTATTCACAAATACAATTAAAAGCATTTCCAATTAAATAATGTCTTAGTTTTATGGCGTTTTTATTTATTTTTTTTATTTCACGCTCGAGGGCAGAATTTCTGTGAGAAGCGGTCCTATTTGACCAAAAATATTTGTTGATTTAAATTCTCCTAGGACTTGAACTTATAACTAATATAAACATTAATCGCTACAAAAAGAGTTTCTCGAAATTTCATAAAATTTAAAAAGTGCAGAGTAACCAATATTAAAAAAAAGATATTTTTACCAAGATTTTCGGAAAAAGAGACATCTAAAAAAATAACTTCATTTTGAATAAGTTCTGAAAGTTTCATTAAAATCCGACAATTATTTTTTTGCCAAGAATTTACAAATCAGTACGTTTTTCACCGCAGAAAGATGATGAAATTTCCCATAAAAAATTATGGCACCGCGTTGACGCCAGAAAAACTAGATTCTAAGCAAAGTTTTTATGGTTCTAAAAGGATTAAAAAATGATTTTTGCATGAAAAAATCCTTTAGTCTTTCTTCTTAATAATAACACAAAGATTCTGACGATGAAATTTTGTTATTATTAAATGTGGGGCATTTTACATGTTTGCTCCTTTTTAGACGTCCCCCAGGGCTTTATCCTTCGGCACACGTTGTTCATAAATTTCATCAAGGAACTTCCTGATGTCATCGGTTCTCAAATTGGTACCTATGCTGACGACACACTCATTTATTCCTGTCTTAATGATAAGTCTGAGTGGTTCAATAAGGTCAAATTGACAGCTGACCATCAAAATGATCTACATTCTGTTGTTAAATGGGACAAGGAATGGCTTGTTAATTTTAACTCCGCCTAACGACAATGCTCTCTCTTAATCATCTGAGAAAATCCGTTTTACCTTTAATGAACATGGCTGATGCCAACCTCCAGAAGTGTGACTCATTGCGCCTTCTCGAACAATCGTTTTCCGTTGATATGAAGTGGGAAGATTATATTGAATCAATTGCTAAGTCTGTTGCAAGAAAGCTGGTTTCCTGTGTCGTGCGAAACAGTTTCTCTCGTCTGAACCTATCTTAAAAAATTATAAGTTTACAATTCATCCTTGCTTTGAATAGTGCTGCCACACATTCCTGGTGCTCCAGCTATATATTTAGAAATCCTTGATAAAATCCAAAGAAGAATCTGCAATGTTATTGGTCCTGACCTGGCACTTCGCTTTCAGTCACTTTTCCACCGTCATAATGTAGCTTCCCTGTGCCTTTTTCTATAAATACTTTCATAGATGTTCTGACGAACTTTTCTCTATGGTACCTAGAATTTATGAATTTAACTGCAATACTAGATTAGAGGCAAGGTTTCATCATTTTACAGTTGAAGTGGCTCGGTGTAACCATAGGTGCTAAGAGATTCTTTTATTGCACTTCTCGCTTGTGGAAATCTATTCCGGCGTCTTGCTTCCCAGCCAACTTTGATCATCAAAAATTTAAATGCAAAGTCAATCGTAATCTTGTCTTCTTGGTTACTCTTGTTCTTTTACTGTTCTCTCCCCTTAATAGTCTTTTTTTTTTTTCTTTTTCATATTCTCTATCAATCAGCACAACGTTGTGCCTTATTGGCTTTATTGCCTTGCTTGGGATGAAATATGATAAAAAATGAATCTATGGAGGTGCCTATGCCACACACACCCACACACACACACACACACACACACATACATACATACATACATACATATTATTTGTATCTATAAAAGAATGTATAAACATAAAAATGTCTTAATATATATATATATATATATATATATATATATATATATATATATATATATATATATGTCCTGGCTATGACGAGAAGATACATCCGGCAGCAAGGCTTCTGATCGGGAGGTTTTGAGGAGCATGGAAGCACTTCTTAATTTCTGTTTTTCCAAGATCCACCCTGACCCAGTACTGTAGTACCTGTTCACTTCCCAGCTATGAGGACATAGTGAACAACTGGGGTCAGCTCACTATGAATGTACAAAAATTATATTTTTATAGTAAATATTCCACCAATAGATTTTAATAGTAAAAACGAATTCCATTCCCAATAGATTTTAACAGTAAAAAAAATGACAGATAAAGATTATCTAATATATATTAGTAAAAAAAATTACAATTTCGTCATTAAATAACGCATAATGTGTTGATATACCATTAAATAAACAAGCCAAACCATATATGTATATATTTTCATCCACGGACAGACTGTCTCGGTGTATCACAGCTCATCAATATGACTAGACATCTGCTTGCCTCTAGCTAGGATCGAAAACGGACTGAATTGGCGTCAGTCGGGGATTCTACCACTATGCCGTTGGCGCACGGCGGGGATGAAGGTGAATTTAAACGTATTTATTTTTAGATAAACACACAGTGACTGAGAGAACTCGATTCGATTTACCGAAGAGTCATGCATTATTAGCCGTAATAGTCACTGTTTACAAACCCACACTTCCTCTCCAGAGAGGTCAACCGAAATATTTTTTCAGGAGCCTATATATATATATATATATATATATATATATATATATATATATATATATATATTTCTGAGTTGAGATATTGTAATTATTTATATCATTTACATTGTTCGGACTGTTGTCTTCATCTTCACAATCTACAACGGTGGACAAAATTAAAGTTTCAGTTCGGAATTCCAATCACCTGAAGACGGTCGGAGCGTACGACGTTCGAAACGTAAAGTATGACAATAAAAAACACTCCGAACAAAATAAATGATGTAAACAAACTATATATATATATATATATATATATATATATATATATATATATATATATATATATATATATATATATATAAAAAGTGAACATTGAAGTCAACACTTAGAGGCGAACGTCTGTTTCATGCTAGACGCAATCTTCAGGCGACCTGCGTCTAGCATGAAACAGACTGTCGCCTCTAAGTTTGAATTCCATGTTCTATTTTATATTTACACACGCTCTATCTCTGTCATTGAGCACGTTATCTCATAAATATAGCACACCTTAAGAGTATATTTTCTTCATATATATATATATATATATATATATATATATATATATATATATTAACTGTTACATAAATGATTATATAATTTTATGCTTTCTATTTCATAACCTGCACGTTCCCATTAATTTCGATTTCTACGTGACGTTTATTTGTATGTGATGCCTTTTTATACGAGAATTCTCCAAATACAAGATTCTAGTGCCACTCAGGTGACCAAGTTAACGTTAAAAGGATAATAATGAATGATTTGAGTGATATGAATGAAACAGGAAGGAGAAGACACTGAAGGTTATGGGAATAGGGATTGTAAATAATGATTAAGTATTGGCTTGAAGCGCTTAAGAGTATAGTGTTCTGGGAAGCACCCACTTACTACTAATTAAAGTCAGTGTTGATATTAACGCATGTAGTGTTATTGATGGTTTTAGATAATTACTGCTGAGGGCAAACTACTTATTTTCAAAATGTTCTTAATTGGACGAAGGTTTAATTTTCTAGACTGATATGTTATCAGAGTAAATAAGAAATGATTGAAACAATTACTTCAGTGACTAAATTTAATGTAATATTTGGTTTAAAGTGGCAGAAGGGAAACTTAATGATGCAAAACAAGTCTTACAGTTCTCATATTAATACCCAGAATACCCAACAAATACGATTCTTCAACTAGTATGTGATTTTCTCATTAAAACAGAACTTTACATTCAGGTAATTGACACAGGAAGTTAATTTCTTCCCTCTCCACAGTTTTGTATTTTCTTTATTACTTACAAAAATCTAATATACCTTTTGTAAACAGGTTCGTTTATTATCAATGAAGATATTTCTTTTCGAAAGCCTCACCTCATTAGAACTTGAATAACAAAACACATCTTCCAAATAAAAATAACAGGAATCATATTTCGCCCACATATATACACCCACATATAATCACTCATTTTTTTTTCTACTCTCCGAAATTACGTCAGGTAAATGTTTACTGTCAACAAATAACGACTTCGACAGAAAACTAACTTGACATGTGGAATAAAAACGAAAGAATATTAATTCAAATTGCTTTTCCTGTAAGATGTTGCAATGACCTTTTTTTTTTCTTTTCTTTTTTTCAAGGAAAATATATTTCCCTTTAAAGAACATTTTAGTAAAGACTAAAGCTTTATTTAAACTATATTCGACTTCCGTTAATGTTTTTATTTATTTATTTCAGTCAGTTATGTGCCATGCGTGACACACGCGTAGGCGATCATATATCTTTCGATACATGACTGACGAGGCAGATTTTTTTCCCGCAGTAGGTTGCCATTTCTTTTTGCGGTAGACCAGTTACCATTCAAGGCTAGATAACCCAGTCTGTTTTGCTATTTCCACATATTTTTCTAAAACCTATAATTTTTGGTTTGGGTCTATTTTAAATATTATAATAAGGTTGCAAATAATTGTTGGAAAACCAGGATTTTAATAGAAGCTTTCTGCTATGATATCCCATGTAGAGATTGGAGTCGGATGCAGTCAGCATTGGTTCTACAATGCAAGCACCATAGTATTTTAACGTGCGCCTAACACGCAATGAAATGTGACAAAAAGGTGGGTTTATTAAGAGTACCATAGAAAAATGCTCAATTCTCCTGGCCATTTTTTGAGGACGCCTCAGGCGCCGAGCAATACACCCGACGCCCTCCTGAAGGAGAAGTACTGTTTGTTGAGAAGCACTACTATCGGGGCTTCAGCTAGTACTACTGCCAGAGAAGTTCGCTTTTCTGTCGGTCAGTCATACGAGACTGTTCGTACCGCTGGAAGAGACCAAATGCGTACACCCGATCCAGGGCCAGAAATTGCTCGGTTCCCGCAACCGTCGGTTGTGCTGGCATCGGTTTTACTACCTATCCACCCTGTTTAGTGAGGGATTGCCGAGCCAGTAGTTCCCGGTGTCTGGGCACATCTCAATGTTTTTTTTTTTTTGTTTTTTTTTCAGCTGCGCTCTGTCCGAAGACAAAGGCACAACTGGGTGACGCTATCAGGACAAGTATAGTAGTATTTACCCATGCGCCCACACCGCAACAAAGGAGAGCATTAAACTTAATTCAATAACAAATAGTTATGTAAATACAAAGCTTCATAAAAGCATATAACTATAAACAAAATTATCATATTTTTCTTTTTAACTGCCATTTTCCTTCTGGGTGTAAGCGATCATGTCTCTCTATAACTTTCGTTTTCTTTTAATATTTATAGACTGTGCATTGTTATAATTGTTATTTGGAAAATCTGTCCTGGGTATGACGATAAACTACATCCGGCAGCAAGGCCTCTGTTTGGGCGGTTTTGAGGATCCTGGAACCAACTCTTAATTACTTTGGTTCTTAGGTCTACCCTGAACCGGAGTAGTGGAACCTGTTAGGGTCCCAGCTATAGGCAAATAGTGAACACCCAAACTGGGTTCAAAAACCTATGAAAGTATAAAAATACATTTTCGTAGTAAGAATACCAAAGATACATTTTCATAGTAAAAAAAAAAAAAATTCAAGCAATATATTATTGGAAAAAGAAGAGAAAAATTACCAGTAATAAATTTTTGAAAAGGCGCCTAAGAAAATGAAATTTCGGTATTAAATGACCCATAAGGAGTTGATATGCCGTTAAACAAGCCAAACCAAATATTGAGAAAACAGTGCTCTGGTTTTAGATTGCCTTCTCTCCATGGTTTGAATTTAAAGTTGTCCTACCAAGAGACTGGGTGCCCTAACAAAGCTAGGGAGCTCATTCGACTTTGTTATTTAACTTAATTTATCAGATGAGACATGGCTGGATATATACCTTTGCCATGAACATCATTGCCATGTGTAAACAAACTTGAAATTGTTAATGCTGTATCTAAATGACCATATCAAATTACAAAACTAATATTCTGATTATTTATTTCAGTTATAAAACAGTGATATCACTTCCATGGATTTAACAGTGATATCGCTTTCATGGATTCCAGATTTTAATGGTTTGGACTGAATAAAAATCAGACTCTTACAGAATTGTTACTTCCCACAGAGTTCAATTTCTAACCAGTACATCAAAATCGTTCCTCATATTTTAATCGTTCTTCGGAATGTTCAGCTAAAATGTTTTAACCGTATAATACTTTATTTTACATGGCATCGTCTCTTCCTAGACAGAAACTCAGCAGCAGTGTTGTAGGGCTCCACCTCCCACCGATGGAATCAACGGCCACGCGTTTGTGACCAAGTCGAGCCTTCGAGTTTGATGATATCATCTGCGGAGAGGGATGGACACCACCAGGTCTACTCCCTAAGAAACGCTATGCATGAAAACATACCTCTCCAACTTTCAACCCAACTAACACCACAATGATACTTGCAATGAACTGGTGAGATGCTTTTTAGCGCAGTGACCCTGCGACCACACTGGGTTAAGGGATTGATAATAGTGATACTTTATTTTATGTACTGACCGAATGCTTTCAAGTTTTAAAAGACATACTGGCCTAATGTTATTTTAAAATATGCAAATTCTAAATTGTAGATATGTCCTAAACTTAGTTTAACACGAGGTCTCATTTCTACAGTACTGAATGGGGATCGAACTTACTAGTCTTTGGTATGTGAGATTAACAAAATAACTTTTGCTCTACAGCAAGCGTCTCACAAAATCTACATTATTCAAAAAGACTTAAAGCTGTACAGAACGAAAATCACTTGACATGAGTGCTATAGTTCAAAGTTCAATTTTAGATATATTCGCAAATATAATTTTATAATATTAATTCCTTATCATTGTTTTTAAGCTTAGTTTTTGGTAAAAAAAAAAAAAAAAAAAAAACGAATATAGGCCATCTAGTGAAAATCAAAATCATTACACAATAATAACAGTCAGTCAATCAAGCTCGTTAACCATTACCTCACACCGAGGCGCCCAAGATCAATTCATTATTTTTGACAATTTCAGAATATCTGTGTAAGTCTTCTTTTCTGCGCTATGTCCTTTCGTATTATGTCGATTGGTTAGAATATGGTGATTAAATCCTCTACTGAGGAAAAAGACACCAGAAAATTGATTGATTTGTTTTTTTACGACTTATCAACCTTTTAAGGTTATTTAAAACCGAAACATATTTTTGGATTGTAACAATGTTTTTGAAGATGATAAAGATTTTCTGATACGTCTTACTATTTAACCCATAGCTGGGAATAGTAGAAGTGGATTCATACGTTTCCCAAGGCTATTTGCACGTAAGTGAAAATAACGAAGATGACAGGAACTCGAACCCCGCTCTCCGATTTCTCATTCCGAGCCGTTATCCATTACACCATCCGCACATCCCAGCTTACAGTACCTGGTAGATACAGACCAGGTTCAACGTTGCTTAACTTCAGTGATCGGGCGTGAACCGATATTTCAACGTGATATGGTGAATTTCTAGGCGTGACACAAGGCAGAAAGTACGGGGCATTGAGGATTGAACTCACTGGTAATTGATCTAGCGAGACAAGATTGCTAACCTACTATGTCGAATTTCAACGTGATGTTGCCGAAAACTAAGACGCCAGAAAAATATACACCTTCCAGATGGACATTTTCAAACTTGATTATAAAACCGACAAGTGTCAAACTGTTCTTTTTGCTCTTGTGTAAACAGGATCTATGTCTACCTTTTTTACTCTAGTTTGAAACAGACCTATGTCAATTTCTTGTTATCTTTGTCTTATAAGACTTATATTTAACATTAAATAATCCAAGAATGATTGATATGATATTAAATTAACATACAAACATATTTTTAGGGCGCAAGTGATCATGGCTCTATACAACTTCCTGTCATTTGTTGCTGTAATTAATTCTTGTCTTTTTAAAATCATTCTTTGTCCTCGTTGTGCTATATAGTCATACAATTTCCTCAGAGAGGTTACTTGCTGTTTCCACTTTCTTCTCTTGCCTTCTGTAAATTTTGTGAGTGTTAAATTCTCCAAGCTCTCTTTCCTCATTATATATTCCAGAAATTTCTTTCTGATTATATATGTTGTAACCTAGGAAAGATTGCTGAATTTTGAATAGCCAAAATAGAGGTTGGAAATGAAATGGTAATCTTTATAAAATCAACAAAACAATACTCGCCAGCGCCGTGAAGTAGGTAAACCACTGCTAGTGGTGAACTACTTAAACAGCATATTAACTTCACTTACAATAGTGTCTAACGTATTTATGAGGATTGGGACATACCCATTAGTGTTCATAGGTACGGTATATGACACTATGCATCGGATTCTTTAAAACTTGTTCGAATGTTCAGTTCATGGTATTCTTAACATTCGGTAAAACTAGTACCCGTCAATAATTTTAAAAATTTTGAAAACTATTTCATTAGACCATATCGACGAGGCTGAAAAATAATGATTTAAAAGCAGAGAATTTAGACTTACTAATTGACGGTGTAGTCGGTGCCTGGTTACAATCGTCCCACTGAGACATCGGTTCGACACACGCGTGACCGAAATTAGACCAAATACGGCTGTCATTGCATTGGATCGTCCAGTATCGCTTTCCTTGAACACAGAAGTGTACTTTGGTGCAATCGTTGGCATCACGAGTCCATTCCGAGGACCATGGATCTTTACAGCCAGGATCTGCACCGAAATTGTCTTCCGAGCCCTGACTAATCGTGGTACAAAAAAGCAAAATTGAAATTGAACAAATGAGCTTCCACATTTTATCAATTTCTCGTGCGTTTTCCCCTTAATTATCTTGAATAAATATCGACAAGAGTAAAATGGCGTCCGTTCGGAAGCGTTGATATTCACAATATATAGCAAATGAGAAATAAATTATTCAAAGCATAGCAACAAGGTCAGTGAGTGTCATTACTATCTGCTTCATAACATGTGGAATATAAATTTCGTTTTCTATTTGACTAAAGAGGTTCAAAAGAGCAAAGAAATTCAACTGCCATAATTTCGTCTTTTATGTACTTATTTTTCACATTTTTATTGGTTTCCAATGTGGACATAAGAATAGTTTCGTGTTCGAATGCAGGTGTGCATATAAACATTTCTAAATACACATATGAATGTTTATTGGTCATGTGTTGGAAACTAAAACACATACAAGCATGTAAATTGAGAGGTACTGAACCAGGGAGCATTATCTTTAGACAACAATTATAAAACAAAGCCTGGTAGTCTACGCTTACATCCAGGCTGAAAAAAAAATATTACTGGAAAAACATCTACACATTAAAGCGGACACACAAATCCACTCTGAATGGCTTATTTGCCTTCATAGACACAAGTTCAACGAGAATTGTTTTACCTCAGATATCTGAATAAATATTTGAAGCACAAACAATAACATTATATTATCCATAGAAATATATATATATATATATATATATATATATATATCTCTATACATAAATTTATATATATATATATATATATATATATACGCATCTGTACATAAATTATATATATATATATATATATATATATATATATATATATATATATATATATGCATGCGTGTCTGTATGTAAGTGAAGAGGTTTATTCTCTTATCACTTTTTTTGGTTAATTTTGAAACGAAAACTATTTTTTTTATTAGCGATGAAGACATGTCATTTCAAGGTTCAAATTCAGTGAACGTGACTTTGAGGAATACTGCCATCATATTTATTCAGAAGTTGGAAGTGAACTATCTTGAATCACTGGCCGTCTTGTCCCCAGGTCAGTTTACTTAGTAGTTGAGCCTGTCAGCTTTTTGTTAAGCGTTTGTTTTCGCTACCAAGCCAATCATACAACAAAGAATAGCCGGTCTTTTCAATATTCGATCTTTAACCCCAGAAACTGTTGACACATCAGCCTATTCCTTTTGTCTCTATAAAGGTTCAGTAGTGATAAGACTAATATGTGATTTGTTATATATATATATATATATATATATATATATATATATATATATATATATATATTATGAAATGGACAAAAGTCCGACTATTATTTTAAGACATTTTTATGTTTATACATTTTATAGATACAAATATTTAAGTAAATGGTCTGTTTATAATAAACAATAATAACAATTTGTTATATATGTATGTATCAAAAAGAATGTATAAACATAAAAATGTTTTAATATATATATATATATATATATATATATATATATATATATATATATATATACAAGTATAGGATTGGCGTATACGGAATAAATTCCAATAACCAACAAATACTATTCTTAAAAGAGTGCTCAGTGCAGAGTAGAGCAAATATAATTATTTATTCGAAAATTCTAACACCGAAGTTAAGCAACGTCGAGTCTGTTTAGAACTTAGATGGGTGACCTCTTTGGGAATACCAGATGCTGTAAACTTGGGTGTAATGGATAACGGCTAGGAAGTGGAAATCGGAGAATTTTGACTTCTAGTCGGGTTCGTTGTATTGACTTACTCGCAACATCTTCGCCACTACACCTATTTATAGTAATGTATTAGTAGGATTTGTATCAATAAATTATTATTATCTCCAAAATATTTTCAATCTTAACGTATTTATGGCTTTAAATAACTTACAAAAGGCTGATAAACCGTAAAAAATAATCAATCTTCTTTCTTTACAACTTCCTATTTTTTGTTTTTTTTCTTTTTTGCGGGGGAGAGGTGCCGGACTTCAGTATTTTTTACCCATTACTATCACTCTGTCATACATTCACATAGATTCGTTAAGTAGGTTACTTACAGTTTTTCTTCCTTTAAATATGCCTTGTGTGTGTTAAATTCTGCTAGCCGTCTTTCTATATGATGTGTACAAGAAATTTCATTTGTCTCATTCTGAATTTAGCATCAGTTTCTTTGTACTTTCCATTCTCCTTAAAATTTCATTGTTCCACCCGTGTTCAATCTGTAGAATTCTTAGCGTCCGTCTGTAGAACCAATTCCCGTTTATTTCAAGTCTTTTCTTCAACTGTAAGGAAATTATCCAGAACATATATAAGAGATTAAATATAAGATAGCAGTCCAACAATCTGTTGTTGTTGTTTTTAACGATATTTTCCTATATCTTAATAAATTACTTACCTTCTGGAAAACATCTTCCGCTATTCCTACACGCCTTCACATTTCTGTATCACTTTTTTTTTATCTGCTGTTACTACATTACTCAGATTTTTACATTCCTGTATCTGCTTAATTTTGACGTCCCCAATATGTAACGTACCCTTTGAGCTGTCTCTTTTCCTAACGACCATGCAATTTTGTCTAAGTTAAGGGTTAGTCTGTTCTTCTTTTCTATTACTACTACCGAAACAACAAAAGAATCAGCAATATCATCGGTCATGATCTTGCGACCCGTTTTCAGTCACTTTCTGACCGCCATCGCGCTGCCTCTCTGTGCATTTTCTATGAAAACCTTCATGGTAATTGTTTGAATGAGCTCTTCACTATGGTACCTAGGCTTTATGAATATAAGCTCAGTACTAGACTAGTGTCGAAGTCTCATCGATATATAGTTAAGTTGGCTAGATGTAACCCTAAGTTCAATGCTAACAGTTTCTTTTTTTGCACTTCTCGCTTGTGAAACTCCCTTCCGGCTCCATGTTTCCCACCGATCTTAATCTTCAAAAATATCTATCTACTATCCTCCTAATTACTTTTCTTCTGTAATCGCTTCTTAGTAATGTTTCTGTTTTATAATTCTTTCACACCCATTAATCCCTTGTGTCTTAATGGCTTTACCGCCTTACTTGGGGTGAACTTAAATTAAAAAATGAAATTCAAGCACTCAAATTGCTAATTCTTTTAACTGTCTTCAGTTACACAGTCAATGAAACGCTCGCTTGAGGTTAATTTTGTCACCAGTGACATTGACTTAGATATCACAAAGGTTTTTGACACCACATTCTTAACCTCTTCAAGTCAAGGGTCTATACTTATCTATCCGCCTATATTTTTTCATTTTTACTATAGCCCTCATTCATAAATAACATTTTAACAGTAAATTTTAACTACCTTGAGCGGCTTTTGTGCCTTGTATTTAGCAAATTCTTGTATAAAAACCTACCTTGCCTGAAAGATTTTTCTGTTTCCTTTCAACTTCTTTCACTGATTAGCCAAATGCAGATGAGTTATACATCTATTCGGTAGCATTACTTATCCTAAAGGAATTTTTCAATGTCGTATTTTGAATATTTTAGAATTGTTTTTTATATTTTCAGTCTCTATGTAACTTTTATTCAATTGCGATGATCATTTCATATGCCATTTTTTGTAATTATTATGGGATATATTTTTGTGTCCTCTATACTCGATTGCATATGAATGGAATATTCGATTAGTTTCAACTTTTATGTTAATCTTTTCATCGTGTTTTTATATTATATTCTAGTAGAATTGCAGTGAGCTTTTCAAATGTTTCATAAATATTTTAGCTTAATTGTTTTGTCGTTTTGGTTTTTGTTGGTGTTAAATATTTACGATGTCTGGCAACATTTTCCTTATTTTTAGATGTGCCAGATTTGTGCGTCTATGTGTGTATCCATATGTATTTATCTATGTGACTGTGTTATTTTCTTTTATTTTTATCTGTTTATATGATGATTCATGTGTATATGTTGGTGTGTATGTGATGTGTATATATGCATGCGTTTATGAGTTATCGATATGTACGTGTAAAATTGAGTGTGTGCAAATGATTTATTCAGTTCACGTTTTCTTGATCGTTTTAAAAAGTTGACTTTCGCTGAAAAGACATCTATTTATGTAAACATTTATTATTTGCTTTTTATCACCATAAAGAGTTTTTTTTTTATTTCTTTTTCAATGAAAATTATAGCAAGCTGAAATAGAATCATTTTTTTCTATTAGCTTTGGAGTTAGTAAGAAAGAAACGAGTGATGAGATGCTGTGTAATATCTACCTTCCATCTACCTTCCAGTCTAGCAGTTTAAAGCTGGAGAATTTCCTCACAGACGAAGAGGAGACTTGCGGCAACAGAGATATGGATCAACAGAAGGATGTTGAGAATACCGTAGACGAACATGAGAGCAACGAGAAGAAAAGTCAAAGAGAATTTGACACTCGCAGGTCATATTGAAGGCAAGAGAGGCAGGTTGAAACAGAAAATAACCTACCTAACGAGTTCATATAAATGGATGGTAGTACAAATGATAGGAAGCTGTGAAGAGCCGTGTTAGCCCACGTCTTCAGAGAAAACGAAAGATAAAGACGATTATAGAACGTATAGTTAAATTGCTTGTTTTTATGCTACATTCTGATAATTTTTATTTTATTTGGGTACTGAAGGTGTGTGTGCATGTGTATGTTTTTTTTTGTTGTTGTTATTGTTGTTTTTTTAACAGTTTCGACAGCCAAAGGGTGAGAGCGAGATGCCAGCCTAGTTGATCGCTTAAATTCATGAAGTCTGGGAACCAGCGAAAGCAGCTCATCAGAGCGGTTACGGTAAAAGTATTTGTAAAAAAGACAGAGGGAGGCAACGGTGGGTCTGTGAGAAAGCAGCTGCAGAAGAGGTGCCAGATCAGGGCCAATTACATTGCATATCCGTCTTTGGATTTTATCAAAGACCTTGAGACAATTAGAAGGGACTCCAGACCATATATGGCAGCAATAATCCATGCAAGCGCGAATGGTTGATTTATAGATTTGAAGGTTCGACTCCGACAAGAAAATTTTCCTGGCGCGACACAGGGAGCCATTTTTCCTAGCGGTGGACGAAGCTATTGACTCAATGTATTCGTTCCATCTCAGGTCAGCGGACAATAAGAGACCGAGCAGTAGCAAAGAGGTGCTCTCGTGGAGTTGAGTGTCAGGCATTCTAATGGGGGGGGCAGGAATGGTTCTCTCTGGTGAGTAATAGAGATCAGTTTTGTTTTTGAGGCAGACAATACCCCCCAGTCCTCAACCGATTGGAGCTCCTTTTCAAGACAAACGGCCAGGTTAGTTTTGTCAGCGACACTAGATTTGTTTTTGAGACAGGAGTAAATAGTGCCGTCGGCATAGATACCTATTTGGGAACCTATGACATTAGGAAGATCGTTAATGAAGATAAGGAACAGAGTAAGGCCTAGGATAGAGCCTTGGGGAACACCTGCGTTCGTGGGATAGGAGCTGGAGGAGAATCCGTTGAGAACGACCTTCAATGTACGGTTCGACAGGAATGTTAATACAAACATTCCTGTCGAACAATCGATCTGTAATTCCATAACCCTGAAGCTTGCGAAAAAGGCCGGCATGCCAAACCCTATTAAATGCTTTGGAGATATCAAGTGCCACGGCACGAGCTTCTCCGTTATTATGAAGTGCTTGGTAAACAATTTCAGTTATGGCCGTAAGCACATCAGCTGTAGAATGGGCAAAGCGGAAACCATATAGCAGATTATGGGATATAAGGTGCATAACCACTTCGGCGTTGATTAAAGCTTCAAAGACTTTACCGAAGAGTGGTAGGAGACTGGTCGGACAGTAATTAGAAAGGTTAGAAAGGTCCCCAGAGTTCTTAAGTTCAGGAACAACGGACGAGGACTTGCAACAGGGTCGAAAACAAGATTCATTGAGGCAGTAGTTATATAATTTGGAGAGGGCAGTGGCCAGTTCAGGCGCACATTTCTTCAGGACACTGGCTGGTATCCCATCTCCACCACTAGCCTTGTGGAGGTCTAATTTAGAGATGATGCCCAGAACCGATGACGGGGTTATGTGCAAGTCGCTCAATTAAACCTCAGTTCTAAGGGGGAAATCGGACGTGTGTACACCGGAAGAATCGAGCGTTGAATTGTCACATTTGAGCTAATGAAAATCCAAAGTCGTTGAAAAGCCACTGCATCCACAAAAGGTCACTGTTTGGTGTGCATTTTTTGCTAACTGAATCATTTATAAATTTGAACGTCCATTTTCTTAATAGGCTTCGATGACTTTAATACGTTGTTTAATTGTTAATCGTTCCATGGTTGAAATTGCCAAAGACTTAAGTTAATAAATCTGAAAGAAAAACAAAAAACAAAAAAACATTTGGCGCTTAAACTTAATTCACATTTAAAATCGGTCCAAGTTATAGGAACACCCTATATAATAATCCGAAACTTCTTGTGAGAACAAAAAGCCTGCATTTGGATAGAGAATAAATTCAATGAATATACAAAGGTAGAAAGAGGAATAAGATAAGGATGCGTTTTCTCACCGGATTTCAATCTATAGGACGAGACGATCCTTTAAAAAATTGGAAGAGTTACAACTATTTATTACACTAACAAAATTTTTGACTCTTTTGTCTTTGGTCAGTAAGTTTTATTCCTTAATTGCTTCTGTCTAAAAAGTAAAGGAAATAACTATTATTCTCGTCAAACTTTGCTTTTGTGAACAGTACATCGATATTGTGAAACTAACCTATTTTCCATTATATTTCAAACACATTCAGCTACTGAAGAAGAATTTTATAGAACTTTCTAGCAGTTTCAATAACTTTCGAGAAGTTTTTTTTAAACTTTCAAGAATTTCTAGAACGTTCTGGTAACAGACAGTATAAATTCAGAAAACGTAAGCGCAACAGTTAATATTACTTCTAGCTGTTCAAGTGCAGACGAATCGTCGTTGATAGAATTTTCGTCACAGGTGGCATCAAGAGATCGTAAGCATCCAGCCGACGCATTTTGATATGCTTGTGGCGAATTTATCAAGACAAAGGTGAAAACTTACTCTGTGCTAACATCTTTTAAAATGTGTTTAGCCTACAAGACATATTTCGGCATCCCAGTCGAGAATCAAGACCTGTGAACTCTGCAAAATAACTCTAAAAGGTAAGATGGAAAGTTTTGCTTGTTTCGCTAGTGGAATTTTTAAGTGTAAAACTTTGGAATTTCTTTTAGCTGAAATATTTTTTACTTATATTTTTATTTAAATCAGTGTTATTGAAAATAAGTATATGTTTCAACAATCGCACATTAGTGTCCAGAGTTTCATGGGTGATTTCTGTACTGGATCACGAACAAGATATATAAAAATACGGATTATAAGAGATATTCAGAATTCAAGGTTCCGTATTTTTATGGCATTTGCTACCTTAATTGAAGTCCAAAGTCAGCATCTTACATATCCAGCGCACGATTCGTAGAAATTTCAAAAAGCAAAAATGTAACTTTTTAAATTTTTTCAATAACAATGGGTGAAATATATTTTATTATTACATTGATATTCTTATTTTGCACTTTTGCTGGATGGTACAGAGGGGGAAATAGAGCCACGAAATTCTCAATCCAACGAATTTGGAGGGAGCCAAGTGACCACTCAAGCAATTGCTTCTTCTACATGGTGGACACTTACAAAGCTGGCAAAAAATGCACCTGATATCTTATATCCAGACCTTCTGGTATCCATCGCCCTATTGCTACACTGACCTGAACTCCCCGTAACCAGTCCTTCAAAGATAGAGTAGTTGTCTTCAGAAGAGAACAGCAATTTAGAAGAGGATAAAGTCATTGATCCAAAGGACAGAGGCGCAGCTGGGGAGAGAAGCCCATGCTACCCCAACCAAAAAGACCGCAACCATCCGATCAGAGATCTCGATGTCACAGTTTAACATCGAGCTTTTGAACTTGAGACTCAAGCAGTAGATTTTGTTAGATGAAAGTGTGCAAGTCGTAGGTCAGAAAAAGCGTCACCAATGTTTTTCCGGCTTGTTTCACCCGTCAGGATGGGCTTAGCTTCTGCTACAAGTCAATTCCAACCGTCTGTAACCCCTGCGAGTGTAGCCTCTTCATCGACAGCTCATCCAGGAACCGCAAAGCCGTGCCGCTTCATAACGGGAAAATGTATTCATCTCTTTCCCTGGCTCATTCGGTGCAACTCAAAGAGAAATACAAGTGTCAGGATCTTGCTAGATGCCTTGAAATATGAAGAGTACGGTTGGAAGTATATCGGAGACCTCAAAATGTTGGTTTTCTTAATGGGTCTCCAACGCGGCCTTACCAAGATTCCATGTTATCTTTGCCTTTGGGACATCAGGAACACCGCGGTACACTACCACAGGCGGTACAGGCTGTAGCAGACCAAGATCAGTGTGGGGAGGAACAACGTCAAATGGGAGCGATTGTTGGACTACTGGAATGTCTTGTTTCCTCCACTGCACTTAAAACTGGGCCTTATAAAACAATTTGTCACAGCTCTAGATAAGGAGCCTGCAGCTTTCAAATACTTTCAATACTTCTTCCCTAAGTTGTCTGCGACAAAATTCAAAGCCGGTGTCTTCGTCGGACCAAAAATAAAGATCTTGAGATTAAATGGACATTGGGAAACTGATCTGTAATATTTGCGTCGGTTAAAAAATAAATAAATAAATAAAATTGGGGATAACGACACTTAGAGCGAACAAAATTCCGCCTTGCCACGACGTGAAAAGGAAGACATCCGTTTGACTGTTCACCTGTCCTAACCTCGCTTCATGTCAGTCTTGCTTGTCTATAGCAATAGGATACGGCCAGAATAAAATGTGCCTAGTACTACAATAAAACGATCTGATCAAAGAGTTATTTTTTAAACTACAGACGTTTTGACTAGAAAAATCTGTATCCTGAGAACAAACCTTTTGTCTGGTCAGAGGGGCAACGCTGTAACAACGTGTCTTCAGATTAGTTTTCAAACAGAGACTTGTCGAGTTGCAATCCTTATCTGAAATAAGAGAGCCTCGGGCTTTATTTTTTTAAAGATAGGTTTTGGGGTCCGCCCATATTAAGAAAACTTAGAAAGCCAACAAGAGGAATTGCCAAGGATTCAAACTACGAACTGGAGACACAAAAAGCAAGCAAGTACGAAAATTTAACTATCTAAAAAGTGTTTTAAAAGATGGCAGAAAATGTGACACCGAAATCCGAAGACGTATTGGAGTATGTTAATGAAATTGTTAAGAAACAGGAAAATTTAATTAAAAACAAAGAAAAAGAGTACTGAACTGTAAAATAATATATATCTTCTACGGCGTGTAACAGCAAAATTGTCCAAATCGTGTAACAACATAATTTTCCATCCCACAAAATGTTTAATATCTATAAAACCACTAAACTAATTGAGATTATTTTTTCCAAGTTTTCAGATAAGATATTTAGCTGTCTTGACACAATTTTTCGTTAGGATCACTGAAAAATCCTTTGAGTTATTCAACTAGAAAGAGAACAGGATAAAATTGTTTTGTTCCAGCCCCACTGTCTTTCTAACTGAGCAATGGTGAGAGAAAAAAAGATCATTCAGGCCTTCAGTAATGATACGAAAATTCATACTCTGGCTTCCATCTTCAACGTCCATTCAAGTACCATCAAGAGAACGGTGAATAAGTTTAAAAAGAGGGAACAGTAGAGAGGAAATCTGAATCAGGAGGCCACAACAGAAAGAGAGATAGTCGTTTCAACTTAGAGCTAAATACATTCTTATTGTCCAATGTAGAATCCAATGGTGTTATAAAAACCTCGAAGAATTGCTATAAGATATCTTTAATCATTTCTAAGATGCAACGGCTCAAAGCTTAATCTAACAATTTGACCATTTTGGTGTTACACGATTTGGACAAATTTGTTGTTACACCCGGTGTATAGCACTGAATACTGGAAAATATTTTCACAGTAAGAACATACTTGATGTAACAGAAATGTTGTTCTACAGAAGGATGCTGAATATGTGAGTCTTAAGGAAAATGGAAACAAAAATTTGCTTGTTCTTAGAATCAGAAAAAAAATTTTCTTGGGTGCATATAATGAAGAAAGAAGGTTTGGAAAATCTAACACACTAAAGGCAAGTGGAACATGGAACGGCAGCGAACAATCTACTTAATGAGCTTGTGTAATTGGTTGGTAGTACAGAGATTAGGAGAGATAGCAAAAAGATAAAACTTATTAAGATATAGAAAGGAGACGAAGGAAGTTGTGGTGAGCCATGACCGTCCACGTCCTGAAGAAACAGAACACATCGAACAATAAAAAGAAGACAAAGAAGAAGAAGAAGAAGAAGAAGAAGAAGAAGAAGAAACAAGCTAATCTGAGAAAAGCAATGGATTTCCTTTTTTTATATAAAGATAAACTCTTCCATTTAGAAATTTCAACAGAGCAGAAATCGCTCGCACCGAAACTTTTTCTGTCAGTAATTTATTCGACTGTCAATAGAAAATTTCTAAAGATAAATATTTATAATTATTGGGAAAAAAACTTTTTAATGGAGATCTTAACCTCAAATCGTCTTTGTTAAAATGTCTTCCTTATTTATTTTCTTTAAAAAGAATCGAACATTTTTTGTGGTGCAATATCTGTAAGAGCAAAACCTGATTCTGAAGGAATCGAAACTAGCATCTTGTCTTTGGTACATAAAATGAAATTCCATTTATGGATCATTAAGGAAAAAAACGTAAATTTCTTTGTCACGAAAAGTTGTTTGCCAATAAATACATATATACTCGAGTCTCACGTCGCATTCGACGTATGAGGGTCAAGCAGATCTGTTCCCAGGAAACCGACAGCCCAACAACGGCACAAGAGATTTGATTATAGTGGTGAAGGTTTCGTGCAGGACCATTCACACTTTTTTGAAGGGCCACTTAGTGCACCAGGTGGTAGTACCTGGTGCACTAAGTGCCAAAAAGGTCCCCAAACGACCCTCCGCATATATATATATATATATATATATATATATATATATATATATATATATATATATATATATGTAGTGGGCATTGAGGTCAACAGCAAGAAGCAACAGTCTGTTTCATGCTTGAACGAAATCTTCAGGACTGAAGATTACGTTTCGGCATGGAACAGTGTCGTCGTTTAGTGTTAATCTCAGTGTCCACTTTTATATTTAAACACGCTCTATCTCTGATATTGAGCCATAAATATAAACTGTATTTTTGTCATATATATATATATATATATATATATATATATATATATATATAGTGTCACATATATATTTGTAAGTGTGTGAATTTCTGTTTGTGCATAGGCAGGTAGATAGATAAGATCGATAAATGGTGTCACACACACATACACACACACACACACATATATATATATATATGTGTGTGTGTGTGTGTTTGTGTGTGTGTGCGCGTGCGCGCATGTGTGAATTTTTTGTATGTGCAAAAAGTCTAGGTCACATTTTAAGGACTCTTATATCATGAAATACAAATGGTAGCATGGCGTCAAATTTTATTCTCTTAATTTAATTCTCGCCATGAATTTTGCACAGAAATGCGAACGAGGTTGGAAGAAGATGGATTTGATGATCGGCCTGTTCATAGCGTTGCGGCGCCTTCCACATAAGTGGCAAATTTAACAAGTATAACTTATATGGGAAAACTGAAAACCCTCATGTAACTCTTGAGTATGTGCCAGCTTCTGTGGTAAAGGTGTTTTGTTCCATGTTAAGGAAACAAGTGTACGGACCATTCTTCTTTGAAGAAGGAACAGTCAATCGTGAAACGTACCTTGCCATGCTGCAAAACCGGTTGATGGAAAAATTGCATAAGGATGAGTCTGCAGACTTCACTTTCCAAAAAGGGTGTGGCATCACCTCACTGGAGTCAGAGTTAGTCAATATATGAACACCACTCTGCCTGATAGATGGGTCGGACGTTTCGGAGAGACTAATCACGTGTTCATGCGATGACCACCTAATGACTTCTTCTTCTGAGGGTAGGTGAAAGGCCTCGTGTACGTACCTGCCCTTCCCAGAGACGTGGGCCAGGATCGAAACACGACCGATTTGACATCAGCCGGAGACATTCGCCCTTAGACCACCAGCTCACGGGAATTTATAACACATTATATACATGATATACGCATTACCAGCTACCAGAGTGCTCAATTCATAGCAAAGAGCTTTTAGCATTAATAGCAGCAGCCGACAAATTCTCTTTCTTCCAAAGTGCTCAACCTACGAGAGGGGCATATATATATATATATATATATATATATATATATATATATATATATATATATGATATGTAAATTTCTATATATCAGAAAAATTTTAATTAAATGAATGAAAAAGTGGAAAAGCCTGTGTAACTGAATCTTGTTCTTGTATTCCCTTTCTTTTTACTAATCTTCTTTCTTTCACTGTAACTCCTTACGTCTTAGTGGCATTATCGCCTTGTTTGCGGTGAAATGATGATTAAAAAATACTCTCGTATCTAGAACAGACAGGCATGTCCGGCTATTTAAATGTTGATTTTCTTTTTTCCAGCCTACCCACTGTTATTCCAGTACTTTAGTTTCTTTTATTTAGTATTTTTTAAAACCTGTTTATTCCAACCTTTCCGTTTATTCCAACCTCATCTCCGTCATTTTTGGTTCTGTAAAGTTTAGTAATCGTCAATAAATTTTCAAACATAGCCTTCTATCCCAACCTACTCTCCTATTCCGGAATTAAACCCACGCATAATCAAAATTGCTCATAAAATTCAAATTACGGACAACTGAAGAATGAAATACTGAAATCAAGCAGTGAGCCGACCTTTTCATAAAGAATGTTCTCCTTTTCTAGAAGCCAATTCTTTTTGTGATGATTGATTTCATTTTTTGACTATTCCAGTGTCCATGTAATCCGTAAAATAATTCAAACGAAATTGAAAAATACATACAAAGTACCGAAATCCTGCTCGACTTTATAATCAGCTTTGGCTTAAATTTCATAAGCAGCCGTTATTTAATTTAAAAGTCTACAAGTTTTACTATACTATTAACCGCTTTTAGGAAAAATAATTTGATTTAAAGGAAGCTTATCCAGAGTGGGTAAAAGTTTATGTATCTTATCAATCTAATTTTGCTGTTATTTTTTTTATTTCTGGATATATCTTTTATATTAATGTCTATATTACGAAAGAAACAGTTTGTTGCAAACGGCGTGATTGTATTCAATAAATATGTCTGTAGGGAAAAACAATTTTTGAGAAAAAAATAAACGTAGCTGAATGTATTGACTTTGTATAGAAAATATTCGATTTCAAATTTTCTAACCTTCTTAGCCACACCAATGTTTCATGCGGTGTCAGTGTTCTATCTTCTTCCAGATCGTCTCAAACAACTTCTCGAAGTGAATCCTTTGAACTGGATGTCGTTATGGTTCACTGTCAGTAAAATTATGTAATATGGTTTGATTCAACTTAAATCTATGATTCTTCTGAAGACGCTCCAAGTCCTCTCCCCTATCAAAATATAATTTTTACGTCCGCTTGTGTCATTTCAATAAACGGCCGAACTAAAGAATGTTTGATTCCATTAGAATCTATTTATCTATTAATCAAAGTTGTTCCAAAGAAAGCCGTAATCACGTAGGTTTAAATACAAGTTACAATTCAACGTACCAGGAAGTGTGTCGATGGCCAAGCAAAATTGAATAGTGGCTTTAAACACGAATCTGACTCTCGAAACATAAATATCTGCTCAGTTTCGAATCCTGACGTAAACAAAGTGTTGTGACCAAGTAAATGGTTAAGTACACCAGAAGAGTATTAGGGAGAGTGTATTGAGTGAACCAGCGGTCAATCTATTTACTGTTCACCGTTCCCCGAACTTTCTCTCCTACTAAACTTATAGTAGGCGGAAGAGTCTAACATAGACTCTTAGAAGGAGGACGCCACAACACAAAGATTTTTTAATAACAAAATAATCGATTTTTATTAATTAATCCGACAGATTTTATTACTTAAACGTTATTTTTAGTGGATACGCATACTTTAATAGACGCTCCGTTTATTTATTAAACAATATATATATATATATATATATATATATACATACAGTGGGTAGCAAAGGTATTTAACACATTGGTTTTTCTTACATATCTCAAACAATAACAGATCAATTTCAACGAAACTTATAAGAAATATTTAAACGAAAATTATCGATCAAAACAGAGAAGGAAAATTTAAAACCACTGTTTTGAGAAACATTTATTAACAATAAATAAAATAACCCATATGCAGAAGTATTTAACACCAATGCAAATATTATGCTAGAAGAGACGTGACGTCATGATTCCTACCTATATTGATATGATGTGATATGTCGACCAATGACAGCACTGCACGACACTCAACTGGCTATTAGATAACAGCTCTGAGACACTGCAGCTATTCTGTTGCCACTACTGCAAGAAAATGGTGAAAACAAAAGAATTGTCGAACGACATGCACAAGAAGATCATAAAGAATCACAAAGATGGTAAGGGATATAGAAAAATCGCTCAAGTTTTGAATTTGCTTGTGAGTACAGTTGGTGCTGTTGTTTGAAAATGGAAAAAAATTTGATACTATTGAAAACATTCAAAGGAATGGTCGTCCCCTTATCTTAAATGAGGCTAATGAGCAATACATTTCCCGTACTGTGAAGAAAAATCCATTTTCAACTCGTCGAGAAATTCAGAATAATTTGAAAAGTGCCGGAATTGAAGTTAGTAAAGATACAATTAAAAGATCACTGAATCGTGCAGGTCTCACTTCAAGATCACCGAGAAAGACTCCATTACTGAAACGCCGACATGTACAAGCCCGTTTGAATTTTGTAAAGAAATATGAAATTGAATCTAATAATCTCTGGAAGAAAGTAATTTGGTCAGACGAAACGAAAATTGAGCTTTACGGACGAAACATGCGCACTCATGTATGGAGGAAAAAAGGAGAGGAATACGAGCCAGCAAATACCATCCCTACAGTCAAACATGGGGGTGGAAATATTATGATGTGGGGTTGTTTTTCCTCAAATCGAAGGAACAATGAATACTGCAAAATACACTCAAATTTTGTCAGCTCAACTCTTGAACAATGCCACATCTTTGGGACATGGTCGTGATTTCGTATTTCAGCAAGACAATGACCCGAAGCATACTGCTAAAACAACTAATAATTGGTTTAATAATAATGACATTAATGTCCTGGAATGGCCAAGCCAGTCACCGGGTTTAAATCCAATCGAAGATTTGTGGAAACTATTGAAGTTACGAGTTCATAAAAGAAATCCATCGAATTTAAACAAATTGAAGAAAATTTGTGAAGAAGAATGGGTTAAAATACCAACAAGTACCTGCAAGAAACTAGTTGAAGACTATGGGAAACGACTGGAGGCTGTGAAGCAGAAGAGAGGCGACTGTACTAAATATTAGTAAAGTGTGTTAAATACTTTTGCATATGGGTGATTTTATTTTTGTTAATAAATGTTTCTCAAAACAGTGGTTTTAAATTTTCCTTCTATGTTTTGATCGACAATGTTCGTTTAAATATTTCCTATAAGTTTCGTTGAAATTGATCTGTTATTTTTTGAGATATGTCAGAAAAACCAATGTGTTAAATACTTTTGCTACCCACTGTATATATATCCCACTGGGCAGTGAAAACAGTTGTTAGATCCGACGTGCTTCAGACCGCCTCAACCATGGAGTGCGTTGATGGTCATGAAAAGATGAATAATACAAATCTTTCTCTAACTCTCGAAATATGCATAACTGCTCAACTTCGTACTCTAACGTAAACAAGCAATTTCTAAAGATCTGATGGATTTTTTTATTTATTAATCCGAAAGATTTTATTAGTTAAACGTTATGTTTAGTGGATATCCCTATTTGCTTAGACGCTCCGTTTATTTATCATATAGCATATTTGTTTTTGTTTCTTGATTTTTTTGATTTTTTTTTTTTACGTCTACAGACCTGAATATTCGAGAAATCGTATTACAAAAATATGGGCTCTCCGACAGGATTCGAACCTGCATCCCCCTGGGCAAGAAAAAAAACTGCATTAGATACGACCTTTGCGTTTAAAAGCCTTATTCTACTTCCCTTGACCATCAACGCACAAGTTATAATTAGATTGCTGCATTTTTGTTTAAACGTTATCATAAGAATTTTTTTTCCAATGAAGATTGATTAAGATCAATACCAAGAAAATATTTATTTAAAATCTTTTTTACTGCGGAATTTAAAAGAAAAATAAATCTGTTGCGAAGTCTTCAAATTCGACAACTTCTGTTTATTGTGGTAATCAATCTTGGGCAAATATTAGGTTGGTGCAAAAATATTGTCGTTTTTGACGTTAAGTTGAACGTCAAAAAACGACATTATTTTTGCACCAACCTAATAGTACCCAGCGAGTGTCGTCCTCGGTATGACGGTAAACTACATCCGGTAGCAAGGACTTTGATCGGGAGGTTTTGAGAGAATGGACCTACCTCTTAATTCTTTTTGTTCCCAGGTCCACCCAGATTCGGGGTGGTGGCACCTGTTAGGGTCCTAGCTAAAAGCAAATATTGAACTGGAGTCAAAACACTATGAAAATATAAAAATACATTTTTATATTAAGAATTTCCAGCTATAGATTTTAGTTGTAAAATAAAATTACCAAAACTCCCAAGAAAATTAAATTTTAGCATTAAATGACTGATAAGGAGTTGAAAAATCCTTAAACAAACTAAACCAAAGCGAGGGCTAAAATGATTGTGAATGGCTTGTAAGTTTGGTTCTATTCCTCTAGAATATGTGATTGAAGTAGAAATAATTTTATTAATATTAAAATATTAGTTCTTGTAACTTTAATCTAATTTCGTTGAGATTAACGCGAATATCATTCGAGGCGCCTGCCGTAAAGCGATGGTTAACCATATAGTCAGACAATTACATGCCGTCTTCTCTATGGGCCACTTTAGGAAATCGCTGTTCCAGACAGCAATAAGTTTAAAGCATGCATATTCCTCTTTCTACTAAAAGGAACAACGCTGAATTTTCGCCTATAATGATGGAGGGATGTATTCTCACTGAAGAGACCTTAAGACACTTTCCTTGAAAATCGATTGAAACACAAGTGCACCCCGGATCGCAAGAAGAACACGATCCATTGCTAAAGATGCTTTTTATCACTTCAGAAAGTACCCGATTCCTTCTGCTATGCTCTGTCTTTACAAGAGTCAGATTAGACTAAAAAATCAGTTTACTTAATCAATGATATATCGATTTGTGGAACAAGGCCGAAGGAAGATGGAGGAAAGGATGGCCAACACTGTCTATCCTACTCCTAGGTAATCCTGTTCACGACCCATTCACTCTAACAAATAACACAATCATCGCAACAACTTATTCCTCTTTATTCGGACTGAACATTTACATTTTCGCAGGGGACATAATAATACGTCCATTTTATTTTTTAAGAAAAATAAAAAAAAAATTACAATGACATGAAAGAAGGGGTAAACCTATATAATCAAATATAGATAAACTAAACATTTAAAAGAAATTAAACTGGTCTTAATGAGGTATCGCCCAACTCACAACAAATAGAGTGGCCGCTGTATTCTGCCGATAGACAGAATCAAGAAACTTACTCACAAGTGGCGGGGTGGGAAACAATTTTGGAAGGGGAAAATATAAAACACTGGTCCAATCAAGATAAAATGGAAAAATGAAAATGAACTGGGGAGAGAGGAAAACTTGCCAAGAACTTATAACGGGACCAGGCCATGAGCGAAGTCACTCACGTTACCTAGGAATATCAAAAGAGACTAGCTTACTCAGGGATGGGGTCTGCTGGGAATCTGTGCCATTGAGACTGAGGAGACTAAAAAGGGAAATCAAGATTGGGCCGATTCACATGAGCCAGGCTCGCAACTCGCACGCACCGTTTCCCTGAACTCAATCGCTATCAGTTCAGATCTTCATCCTGAGCTGATGCTCAAAAAATCCAATCAGCTCCTGATGAGAACAGTTTTCGTTTCGTAAGATTCTCTCCATTCGCGTCAACCGCACCGTCATTCTTGCGACGACTAACGGCGTGAGAAACACCAACCGTTTCACTCCAGACCACGGAGGCGATACATTGTCACACACGTAAGCGACATCAATGGTCACAAGACCTTCTCGATCTGTACGAGCGGTCAACTAGCCGACATGATCCCAAAACGGCCGCAGTGGGAGAAGGCGTACTCGGGCGCCTCATCCAACCAATTCAAAAAACGTCTACTGCTGCCATATCTGGGCTGGGGCTACCTAATCTTCACCTTCCAGCTTCTAACGGGTTAAAGGCATCTACGCGGCCCTGTGAAGGATTAATAATTTCCGACCCTGTAACCCCTGTCCCACGGACGAAATCACGGGTCCTTATAGTTACTTTGTTGTTATTTCTATGGCAAATGTACTAATAAGCTACGAGAGAAAGTAAAAAATTATCCGCACTCTTGTCTAAAGATATGTTATGGTCAAAGTGCGGATAATTTTTGACTTACTCTCGTATAAAACGCTAGCTAAAACTTCTAGAAAGCAAAAGAAATTAGAAAGATAGACAGATATATGGGGTAGCCTTATGCGTAAGTGGCAAAAATTGACGGGTTTTTTTTAAATATACGTGGGAAAGTACAAAAATTATCCGCCCTTTTGTCTAAAGATATGTTATGGCCAAAGTGCAGATAGTTTTTGACTAACTCTCGTATAAAACGCTAGCTAAACAAAACTCCTAGAAAGCAAAACAAATTTTTGACTTACCCTAATACATTTCTTAATGCCACCAGTTCAGACTTTCACAGCTATAACTTTCCATGCCACGCACACCGCTACGAAGCCTTTCCTTCGAATTCTATTGGTTAAAAGTTCTATTCAGACAATTTCTTCCTTAGCGCCAGTAAATTTTTTAAGAGAATTCTTCCCCCGATCACTATGATCTTTCCGATTCAACCGTTATCTTTCTTGCATAGCCTCATAATATTCACACCTTACCTTTTCCTGCTATTTTCCCAAGACAACCTCAATTCAGTAATCCTCTTCCTTGGATGACTCTTAGGCCTCTTATTGAATAAAACATTATTAAAATACGAAATTCTTCACAATTTGCAAACAATTAGGTGAGAAGAATTTTAGACGTTCGTCCCATGAACTTTTAAGAAATTCATTCGTATTCTTTTATGTGCCAAAACCTTTAAGCGGTTATGGCTCTCCACACACTCTAAGTATTTTTTTTTACTATTTACCATCTCTCTGTGTCTTTGTTCTGCTATCTATTCACACACTCTCGGTGAGGAGTTTGCTCGCTATTTTCTCCGTTTCTCTTGCTATGTCTTGTGCGTTTTAAATTCTCTTAGCATTCTTTCCTCACTATATATCTCACAAATCGCCTTCCTTGTCTTTTTCTGATTATACGTGTTTCTATTTCCTTATACGTCCTCGTTGCTCACATGATATGTCAGTAGTATTCTTCGTATTCATCGAAAGAACCACATCTCTTTTTTATCATCTACAAGGAAATTATCCAGCATTCAGTGAAAATTAGTGTTAATTTTTATATTCAGGTAGAAGAGACGAAAAATGCTTCCAGGTAATATTTATGTGTGTATGTATATGTCTCGGTAGGGTTGGGGTGCAATCAAATCTGTACTTACCACTTCAAGCCAAGCACTCTGCCATATTCCTGATGAGATAGAAACTGTGACTGTGTTTCCTTCCTTTTTTTATAGAAGAGCGTACACTGCTGTTGAACCGGAAGTCATCCGCGATTGGACAATAAATTACTAAGAGTTGTATGATGTGCATTTCGGTAGATGGAAAAATTGTAGCTAACGGGAGCTACACAAGTCGATACCCGATCAGTTTCGTCTGGGTCACCGTGGAAGGGTTGTATGATGTTGAAAGACCCGAAACCCCTAATGAACCTCGGCTAGAAACATCACTGATGATGTGTACTAAAGCATCCAATAGATATATTTTACGAAATTGTTGTAGTGATTTTATGTACTTATAAAATCTATATTATTCATCCACTTGAAGAAATCTTTTTATATATTTCTCAATCATTATTCTTTTTTACTTTGGAGTTAAATTATGTTAAATGTTCCGTATTTTAGTACAGTAGTTGAGTTTGTTTAAAATTTTAGACAGTAAAATATTTTCTTGATTAACAGAATTAACTCTATATTTAATTTATTTTTTTCGTTTTCCCATTTAACAATTTACAGTGGAATGGAAATGAAATTTATTCTATTCTGAATTCAGTAAATGGATATTTTTTTAATTATGCGGAAAAGATTGGATTTCAGGAATATTTCATCCTTTCGGGGCGTTTTAAAATAGTTTATAGGTTTTCAACATATTTGCAGGCATGATTTGCTAAGACATTTTCAAGTTTTGTATTTTGTCAATTTTATGTGACTAAATATTACCTTCTTTTGAATGACGCAAAAAAAAGTAAACGGAAAAATGTTAAAAATAAATATATAAAATAATTTTTAATCTTATATTAAAACAGTTTATTTTTTTGTTTTTTAATCCCGTTTTATATTTAATAAAGTGTTACTTAAAATTCCACTTGAGACTTTTGAATACTTAACACCTTTTTCCGAAATCCTACAGCTTTTTATTAGAATTACTCGGAATTGGAACAATGGCACCGTTGCTTTTTGTTTTGGCATGTGTATTTTCCTGTTTATTTAAATGTCGATTTGATTATATGTATATATATTTATATGTGTGTGTGTGTGTGTGTGTGTGTGTGTGTCTTTGAAAAGACAACAGCTCTACACTCCATATGAGAACATATGGGCTCTTTTTAAACAGATATTTATCGCTATTATTCCTTGTTTGCTTCCTGCGAAATGCGGAGTGCAAGCGTTAATAATGTTAGTTTTTTTATTGAAATAAACTTTCATTCTGCAATTGCTAAAAGAATTATTTTTCGTAATATTTTGTTGATCCTATTTTCAAAAGTCACCAAACACATTTTGACCGTTGACTTAATTCCACATTGGTACTGAATTCAATTTTAAAACTCTCGGTCAATTACATTGTAAATAAGTAAACTATCAATAGAACAATCTTACTTCAAACTTACTCTTATCTCGAGTAACTAACTCTAACTCTAGTCATCCTTTATAGGAAAGGACAACCATGTCTTTACTTCTTACTGTCCTTGCCGTTTGCCGAATTTAGAAGATAAGAACACAATCTCATTTTCAAATATATCGTGTATCTACAGGAATTAAATTAAAATTACTATTTATATATTTTACTTTGTGTCTTTTATTATAACTTGACACATTTGGCAACTCTATTTTTATCTTTAGCGATCAGTCTTGAACCGGAAAGCTCAACAGAGAAAAAAATAACAAACATCTTAGAATTCGCCATATTGATTATTTCTTCTAAAAAGCAAATAAAGTTAAGCTTGAAAAGTGCTTTCTATATAGCTATTTGATGAAAGGACGCCATTTTAACAAAGAAAGGTAACTTCTACGGCAGTGACGCCAACATGGCGCTTAAATAACGAGTATGAAAGAAAATTTATTGAGAACGGAGGA
Organism: Acanthosepion pharaonis; assembly: GCA_903632075.3. NCBI lineage: Eukaryota > Metazoa > Mollusca > Cephalopoda > Sepiida > Sepiidae > Acanthosepion > Acanthosepion pharaonis. Next base: position 3,464,712 of record CAHIKZ030005170.1, on the reverse strand, counting down.
CAACGTAGAGACGGTTTTGCCAAAGAAATTTGTGCTTATTTAAAAAAAAATCATAATATCATGTTTACTCCTTTTATCTTTTTTTCTTGAAATATAGTTAGGAATCGATTTGTCTTGCGTTCTGCTTTGAAAATAGCAGCTTCAAAAATATTCACTGAAAAAGAACGAGAAAAACTTCTCAGAAGCTAAAATATACAATTTACAAAAAGACGAAGTTTTAAATCTGGAATGGACAACATTTTTCGAACAGTGGACAACATGAGACATAGTTCATTATAAGACGAGGGACCGCTCTACTAAAAAAATTCAATGTAATTTTTCATTCAAGATACGGCAGCCATTTTCCTAGCAAAAGTGCATGCGCATTAACAACTGCCTTAAAAATGGGGAAAAGTTGATTTCTTTTTCTTTGGAGAAATGATTCCTTCTATAATTAAAAAAAAATGGAAGATTTGTTTGATATTATCGCTGATGACAGAGTAATTGACACACGCTGTTATGTTGGATTTGTTTTTAATTTATTCATTTGATGATGCAAAAACATTTCTTTAACATATATTTATTCTCTAGAGAAAAATAATTATTATTAAAATTTCCTGTTTCTAAAGCAAAAGGTGTTTACACTTATGGTCTTCCTTAGTGAAAATCGCTAATGTTTAAAAATGCTGACAGTGTTACCTTCAACGAAAAGTTACAATACTCAAGAAACATTGTACTTAATCTTTGTTTATGAGAGTGTGTGCGAATGAAGAAATGAGAACAAAAGGAAACAAAAGAACATTTTAATAACCGTTATTTTTCTCATGAAATTAGGCGAACCATTGGGAATGCCGTTTGGCCATGACTATTTTAAACTATAGAAAATACATTTTTCTCCATAAGATGGTCAAGATTATTTTGTATTATCAAATAGAATTGCTGACTGAAATAGTCGTACCAGTGGAATTTTGTCAAAGTCTTTCATTGTTTCACGAAATAATTTCATTCTTTTTATTTATTAATTCTGCGATTTTAGTTCAGAGATGATAATTTTGAAAATCGCACAGCGTGAAACAAGCCATAAGTGGGTAATCAAAATTATTATATTTAATTGTATTCAAAAGCACTTTTTAGACATTTAAAATAAAATAATCTTATGAGTTGTATGGATATGAATTTATGACCCTGGGTTTCACGCTTTTGCGATCATCAGACAAACAGATTTATTTTTTAAAATTGGATCTATTTATGCTTGTTTGACTATGTTTCTTGGCGAGAGAGGGAATCTGCCTATGTGTTTGTTTGGGGTGGTACTATCATACGCATAGACACATACATACAGGTGTACGCATTTTAGTGCACACCAACACATCCATATAAGCAATTCGAGGCTAGGCGCAGATACATATCCATGCGTTCGAGCATACATACATACGCAGTTGTAATTCTATTTCGGTGTCGGGAGCTTAGCTTTTTATGTATAGCGATTTTCGTTTCAACAAGGAAAGGGTAGAGGGGTTTTTGACGCTTTTCAGATCTACCGCATGGGACGTCAGAGAAACACTACCTCCCACACTCACATACACACACGTGTAGACGCGCACATGCACTATTATTAGTCTGCGCCTTTTCACTCCAACTTTGGTTAAGCTTGGTTCTGTTTGTGGTCATGGTGGGGATGATGATGTTTGTAAGTTTAACGCTAACTATTTGATATATATATATATATATATATATATATATATATATATATAGTGCTGTGACGATAAAAGTGACTCGCCTTATCCTTTGAATTTAGCTCTACTTTCGTTTCATCGGAGAAGAGAACATTCTTCCAGTCTTCTACGGTGAAATTTTGTAATAATGAATTCATTCAAGTCTCTTGGCTTTGTTGGCTTTGCTTATTAGCGGCTTAAACCTTCGTGTACAAGATTTGTAGACTTGTTCTAACAGCCACCGACGGACTGTTGAAAAGGCAAGACTAACACCTTGCTCTTCGCTTAGACTGGCTGCAATTTCTTGGTTAGTTATAGTCCTATTCTTCGCAACTTCTCTCTTGATTAACCTGCCAGTTCTATCACCAATCTTTTCTTTCGTCCCTTGTTTCCTTCCTTGGAGCAGGGCAGCATCATTATGTGCCCTAAGCACTCGAGAGACAGTTGATTGCGAAGTTATAGCAATTTCTGCAATTTCTCTCGTAGACTTGCCTGCTTTTTGAGAGGTCAATAATAGATGCCTTAAGTGGTTCTGATGCGTGTTTGTACCCTTTCATCTGGTTAGTGACTTGGTGGCTGTTTATACTGTATGAGGCTTTCTGGAATATTCTGGAATACTCTAGATTTAATTTAAGCTGTTCTAGAATTCTCTAGAATATTGTTCTGAGTGTATTGTAAAATAGTTTTCAATATTTTGTTAAAAGCTCTTTAAATTTACCAGTTTAATCATTAGAATGCGACATCTGAGTCCCTTTTTTTGCACAGAGTTTTTTCCTGAATCTCATTTATATCCAAATTTATAATTATCAATAGAATACCTTAGGGTGAATAAACGTTTTTCCTTGGTGGTCGGGAAGGGGTCTTTATATTAGTAACATTAAAAATTATTTTAACCCCAAAAACAATAGACAAAAAATATTTTTAGTAAAAAAATCAGGTGAGTCACTTTTATCGAACAGCACAGTATATATGAAGAAATATTGTTTTAAAGTGTGCTATATTTATGGGATAAAGTGCTCAATATCAGAGATAGAGCGTGTGTAAATATAAAAGTGAACATTGAAGTGAACACTGAGAAGCGACAGGCAGTTTCACGCTAAACGCAATCGTCAGGCCACTCGCGGCCTGACAATTGCGTCTAACTTGAAACAGCCTGAGTGTTCACTTAAATGTTCACTATATATATATATATATATATATATATATATATATATATTATCAATCAAACTGTTTTATCTGCAACTCTCCTAAGCTTACCTGGTGGTCAAGATAGTTGCGTGTTTAGGATTTCCTATACTTATTTTAAAAGGTAATGAACCATCTTCTTTTCTATATTAATGTAAAACCATCTACTTTCAAGTCCAGACGCCTTTTTGTTTAGCAGGAGAATTATTCATCACTGCAGTGCAGGCTAAATCTATCTATCTATCTATCTATCTATATATATATATATATATATATATATATATATATATATATATATATATATATATCTCTCTCTCTCACACACACACACACACACTCTCTCTCTCTCTCTCTCTCTCTCTCTCTATCTATCTATCTATCTATCTATCTTCTAGGGCATCTATGCACATGGCGACTCAAGAAAATATTTTCAGATCCAGCTGGTAAGTTTCTTTATTCTACCCATCACCTCACTACCTACGCAATAATTTAACAGTGCATTTCAATGTTCGCTCTCGCTCCATGACACTTCGAGCGAGAATGAAACGGACCTCCCATCACTTCTACTTTCCGCTACGCCATCCGAGCTATTCTTGTTTACAAACCACTTCTACTTCCACATCTCTTCCCCGATACCCACCCACGACAGCGACCAGTCATTGGCCACCTGCATAGTTGGAGCCTTCTGGCTTTTCCTTCTGTCAACAAACCAGAGTCTCGGTACACTGTAAGTGGACACAAAATGCCGAAACAAGGTTATGAGTTAATAGAAAAAGATGGTAGCTGCGGAGATGTTCGGTGGCGACCAGATTAGCGGGTTTGGGGCCTTTGAAAAAGGGAATATTTACGTGTGGTTATCCCTGAACAAATACAGGTGCCAGAGTGTTGTGGTCATGGGGATACTACTACTAATAATAATACTAGGAGAAGTAGAAAAAGCAGTAGTAGTAGTAGTAGTAGAAGAAGAAGTAGTAGTAGTAGTAGTAGTAGTGAAGATGATTGAAACGGATGGAGTGATTTTCCTTATTCTTTTCATTATGGTAGTTGTGTTGGTTACAACAGCAGTGGTTTGGGTGACAGTGGTTTATGGAAAATATAATATTAATCTTCATAAGACAATTAAAGACATGGAATAGAAATAGAAATCGTCATAAAGATCATGCAACTCTTTTTTCATATACTAATGTTCACTTAATACAAGACCCAAGAGCCACTCAAAGTAGAGGGCTGCTGTGTGGTGCTTTATAAGCGTACGAAAAAGCAAGAAGTGAAATTACGGTGTTACACAGGACAGATAATGGATAACCCTAAGTTTAAGGGCTCAAGATTGTATTATTTTCTTTAATCAATTCACGCCAAGCAAGACGATAATGCCACTGAGACGCAAGAGGCTACTGGGAATGAAAGAGAATGAGAAGGCTTTAGCAGGAACCTGAAATCTAATCCTAAACAGTAAACAAGGAATGAAAGACCGAGTGGAGGTGTGAACCAGAGGATAGGCTATCTTATATACTATTGAGGAGAAAAAGGCGGAGACGATAGAAGTATAGAGTTGAGGTAAATTTTAGAAGGAACCAGAAACTAGACAGGAGTTAAGAGATAAACCTCTACTCCTGTTCAAAAGATCAGAAAGGAGTGTGAACCGGACAATAGGTGAACCTATCTACTCCTAATGATCTAATCCAATGTAAATGAGAAAACAACCTCCTGCTGGGAGTACGTTCCACAAAGCAGTTGTTCTTGGGAATTGAACTCTTCCTAATGGAATACGAAGAGAAATGTATTTGGCATGGAGGTACCAATTATAAAAGTCAGAAGTGGTGTGACTAAGGAATGTAGCTCGTCAGAATACATGTCATAGCACTGGTAGTCGTTGTGGTTGTAAATAAGTGGAATGATCCTGACGATGATGGTGATGAACATAACCTTACTGTTTTTGATGATGTTTTGATAGCATTAGCGAGAATGTTAATGGCGCTCATGCTAGCAGTAATGATTACAGAGATATTGGACAGTGTGGGTGGTAGTGATGAGATCATTAATATATGAGTATCTCGGTGGCGACTATGACGGTATCGTTAATAATAATAATAATAATAATAATAATAATAATAATAAATTATGTGGAATTGGCGGTTTTGGCTCCCAAATCCAGAGAGAGTTCCTGTGTTTAAGGTTAGGGTTACAGCAAGAGAAAAATGCGGACTCTGTTAAGAAGATCGGCGCAATAATTAGATTTTCAGATGAACAACCAGCAGCCAAATGCGAAGTAAGAGATGACGAGATAAACCAATGTATTTTCGAAGAATTACCTTGACCTGCAAAAAAATGGATCTTCTGTGTTTGCGAATAAAATGCTTTAAATCAACTCTCTCTTCCCCTCTCTCTCTTCCTCTCTCTCTCTCTCTTCCCCTCTCTTTCTCTTTTTCCATTGCAAGTCATAGAATAGAAAGCAAAAGTAAGTCATCATTCTTCTTCTGTTTTCTGTATACTGTCCCTTCATAACGTAAACGATGGCTCTCCACAATCTCCTATCCCTTGTAGGGCTTAACAATGTTTGACTTTTTGCCTACGCTCCCGCAATCCGTTCCACCATCTAGCAACACAAGCTCGTCAGGTAGGTGGCCAGCTGTTTTCCCCAGTCTCTTTTGCCTTTGCTATGTTCTGTGAGAGTAAAATTCTCCAAGTCATTCTTATCGTCATGTGTCCAAGAAATGTTTCTTTCTGAGACTGACTATTTTTTCTTTAATTGATCATTGCTAATTTACTCCGCGGCAAATTTTACAAACCACATATCCACGAATAAATGCTTCAATTTGTGACTTAGTTAGATTTACTTGTCAACTTACGTTAATGATACTCAAAGGATTGTACAGCATCACTATTAGCAAGAATATGAGATGTCTGGCTAGGCTATCTCTGTCGCAATCTGATCATATCTATCTATCTATCTATCTATCTATCTATCTATCCCCACGAGCAAGGCATCCTACCTGATCTGCAGTTGATTAGTACTTTCTACCTATGTAACTACCTATCTCCAACTATATATATATATATATATATATATATATATATATATATATATATACAAATATAGATAACTATACTCGTTTCGAAAAACCCTCAATTTTTGATTTGCCAATAATCAAATCAATTTCGAGGGAAAAAAAATTTTAAAAAAGAAAGAGCTACAAACATGAAAGTCTGTCGAAAAAAATCGCACAGATACAGGTTTGAAGCCCAAAGAAAAACCCCGATACGAGTAAACAACTAACTAACAAAAGAGCTCAATACAATCGTAGAGCAGACCTAGATACACCTAGTGAGCCAGACAAACCTACCTAGGTTTCACCTAAACGGATCGTCAGGGAAATTTGGCTAAGGAGGCAAGGTGAAACGCATATTTATAGGCGATAGCTAAAATATACCATGTGACCAAAGAAAGAAAGAACCACAACACAAACCACCTGAGTGGTGGGGGGGTTACATTTATTCAACAAAAAAAGGGGGGAGGGGATATTAAAAAACGAACATTAATGTGGAATGACAAAAAAAAATACGGGAAAGATCGTCTAATTTAGTAGCCAAGATTTTTTATGCCTACATACGTTAAAAATTTCAGTTTTGGAGTTTAATAGCTGGTTAGGTTGATCATATAAAGCTATGGCTAATTTCTCCTCTGTACATAATTTACAAAGATTTTGGCCTGCTTTATATTTTCGGCATTTTTTTACTATTTCCCATTTACGGATTTATCCTGAGTAGCACCTATGTATATTTTAGGGTCAATATCCTCACTATCTTTGTAAATTTTCACTTGATAAACCACGCATTTTTGCTGTAATGGGCAGATGTTTTTGTTTCTACAATTACAAGTAGGAGGATTACTGCGTGGATTATCCCTAGTTTTTTTCTTATTCAATCCATTTATTATAGTCCCTACGTTAGGCATGCAACAATAACTAAGTTTTACATTGTTTTTATTGAATATTTTATGAAACTCAGTTTTTTTTGGAAAATGTTGCTCTAATAAGTCAAAAAATATTTTGCCAATTTTTGTTTTTACCGCTAAATTAAAAGGAGGGTTAAACCACAAAATCTTTCTTTGCCTATTGTTACGTTTATTCTGAGTACTGTTATGATTATTTATATTAATATATTCCAATTTATTTTTATATCCACTCTTAGATAGGGCTTCCTCATAACTTGTTTTATTGACCTCAAAAATGTCCCTATTGGAAGAATTAGTAGAAAGTCTATACCCAATATTTTTTGGAATATGCCTTATGATATGACTGGGTGGTTAGATTTTATGTTTAAATATTGGGGTTACTGGTTTTCTTTTTTATACAGGGATATTGTGCCATTTAGTAAATTCAACGTAATATCTAAATAGTTAGTGATTTTCAAATTAGTTTCTATTTCGAGATTAAATCCGAATTTTTTAAAAAAACAGTGCAGTTTTTTACGGATAGTGTCACATTTTTTAGGTTTACTTTTATCCACTATGATTAAACCGTCGTCGCGGTACAACCCATGGTTATTAAAATCTATATATTCATTAAGCTTATGGAGCAGCAGACACCCTACTATCTTGCACACCTCTGCTCCATCATACGCTCGCATAGGGTTGTCAAAACCGTTCATTTTATCTTTTTTATCCATATAGTATTATCGTGGAATAACAATGTTTTTCTACAATGTCTAATTAGGTTTATTTTATCATCAGAAATTTGGATGTATTCTTTTGCTAAGCTGAGGGCTTCATTTAGGGTTTTCTCTGAAATAGACGGGTAATATTCCTTAATATCATACCTAATAAATGAGCACTTTTTATTTTTGTTGTAATTTTCAAACCATTTAATGCAATCTTTAGTTGATTGCCATTGGTTAATATTAAGGAAAGTCCTAAGGGATTTACATATATCCTGCAGAATTATTTTACTTATTTTACCTAATTCTGTCTTGGTAAGGTTTATTAGTCTATATTCAGGGTTATTTATTACATTACTTTTATGATCTTTTATGGTGATAAAGCAAGTGTTTAGGTTTATTTTCTCAACCCGATTACCTAATTCAAATTTATTAATTAAGATACTAGCCTCTTTGTTAATTTTAGTCTCCATGTCATTTGGGGCTTTTATATAATGTTTATATAATATTTGACGATCCGTTTAGGTGAAACCTAGGTAGGTTTGTCTGGCTCACTAGGTGTATATATATATATATATATATATATATATATATATATATATATATATATATATATACAATAGTAGCCCGGCGTTGCCCGGAGATGTAACAATAAGAGATAGATCAAGTATCGACCATCATAAAGACTGAAAAATAAAATTGACAAAGATTATTGTTTAAGGTTGACGGACATGCATGTCTTAATTAGTTTTTTGTTTTGTTTTGCTTTGTTTTGTTTTTTGGGTTTTTTTACGAATTGGTCAAACCCAAACTCAAACAAAAACATTGTTATGAGTCTACCGATTGAATAGAATTTTATAAACAATTGTCTTGTAAATGGAATTTTTAAAGCATTCTGAATGTAAAAATAAAGAAAAAAGTGTGCAAGATAATAAGAAACACTACCTGCCAAAAAAAGTGAAGTTTTGTTGAAATCGGTTGAAAAATGTAGGAAATCCGATCACATATACAAACGAACGCACACACACATACAAACAACCTGGGTTTTATAATAAGTATAACTGGATATGAGTTGTCCCCGTCTTTCATTCTCGCGATGCCTCTTAATCGTGTTTTCAAATTGATTTTGTGCAAAAACAATTGTGTTTTCCCAATTTTTGACACTGTCAGAACCACCGCAAGGTAATTCTACGTAGTCCTGTGAAGTTTTGTTGAAATCGGTTGAAAAATGTAGGAAATCCGATCCAATATATAAACGTACAGACACACACACACACACAATCTGTGTTTTATAATTAGTAAGATATTATCTATCATTTTTCTTCCACATCGTATTTCTTTCCTATTTGTTCTCTTACACAAGCACGTATAAAGTATACATAAATGACGCCGCTCATAAACAAATAAAAATACTGGCATCTATGTGTACCAAGTTTCTTGAAAGAGGCTCAAATTTATCTTTATATGAAAACTTAAAAACTAGAAGCAAAACAGATCCTCTTTTTTGAATGAGAATAAATAAAAGAAAATGAGGCTAAATACCAAACAAGTGAGCAATCAACTGGTTAAGTGTCTCAAACATTTCAAAAGAGAATCATGAGACTAATGAACAAGTCTTTTCAGAGAATTTCATTACACTTTCCTACTGAACCAGCTCATTTTGCAGATTCATATTCCCGAATATCGTATCATACAGTTGATTGAATTCTATTAAGAGATTCTTGAAAAATCCAAAAGGAATCTGCAATGTTATTGATCGTGGCCTGGCATCATGGTTTCAGTCACTTTCCCATCGCTGTCATGTAACTTCCCTGTGCCTTTTCTAGAAACACTTTCATGATGATCTATCCTCTTTGATACCTAAGCTTAATGAATTTGTCGGCAAGGTCCCATCATCTTACAGCAGAAGTGGTTAAATGTAACCGCAAGTTATTTGCTAACATTTTCTTCCCTCGTACGCCTCGCTTGTGGAACACTCTGCTGTAACCTTGCTTTCCAGCCAACTTTAAACTTCCAAAATGTATATGCAATATCAATTGTTATCTTCTGTCCTCCTAATTGCTGTTCTTTAATTGTACTCTATGGTGTTTATATTTATAAAAATGAAGGGGGATTTGAATAATCATTTATTTATATATATCACTGCTTGAGCCGGCTTCTAATGCTCTGGATGAAGCTACTTGGGGAGAGAAGACGTGACTCATGGCGGGTGGCGCAGTCCGTTGGTATAAGTAGACTCGGATGGGTCACAAGACGGGATTTATGAAGAGCTGGTGCTATATCAAGTCTGGTTTATTATCTCTCCATCACCCAGACACGTTGATCCAGTAGGTATGACGCTTGCAGCATATCGTAACTGTCCGGTGGTGGTGGATAAGCACTGTTAATGAGTCCCCAAAATAGGATGTAACGGCCGTATAATGCATTCTGCATTCTGCTAAGGATTCTTCTAGATTCGGTGTTAGTGTTTCCTTTTTATATTGTACTTTATAGTGTTTCTTTGTTATTGTTTTGTATTGTACTCCATAGTGTTTTCTTTTTTTTAATGTTTATATTGTACTTTATAGTGTTTCCTTTTTATAATGTTTATATTGTACTTTATATTGTTTCCTTTTTATAATGTTTATATTGTACTTTATAGTGTTTCCTTTTTATAATGTTTATATTGTACTTTATAGTGTTTCCTTTTTATAATGTTTATATTGTACTTTATATTGTTTCCATTTTTCTCATATTCTATCGCACTTGCGTCTTAAAGGCCTTCCTTACAGTGAAATTATTAAAAAACGAAAAGAATATTGAGCCAGAAACAAAAATGAAACAATTATGTTTCACTACTCCAGCCTGATATCTGGTTATTTCAGTTTTTCCTATCTTTGCCACTATGAACATATACACATGACTGCAAGGAATACACGTACATACACAAAAAAATGTGTTTATTAAAAAATATTTACTATACATGTGTATCTTAGTGCGTCAATGTGCGTGGCTTGTGTCTGTATGGTCAAATAAAACAAGTTCATGTAAACTTTGTTCTTCATTAATGTTGCGAAATTGAAATCTTACTTCTTGGTAATTTTTTTTTTTTTAATTTAAATTTCTTAAGAAGAATCCTGATTCTCGAAAGGCGGTAAAGATTCGTTGTTCCTCCATCTTCTTCCAATATCAATGATGGCAACATATTTCATTCTGCAAGCACAAACGGATGAATGAATAACACATCAGAGGACAGATCTTATAATTTTATAATGGAACATCGAAATAACGGCGACATTTAAGCAACAACAGAAGGAATGCAGCGGATTATAGATAGATAGATAGATAGATAGATAGATAGATAGATAATATGAACAAACTTAGATAGATAGATAGATAGATAGATAGATGAATAGATAGATGGATAGATAATGAACAAACTTAGATAGATAGATGATAGATAGATAGTGAACAAACTGAGATAGATAGATAGATAGATAGATATATAATTAACAAACTTAGATAGATAGATAGATAGATAGATAGATAGATAGATAGATAGATAGTGAACAAACTGAGATAGATAGATAGATAGATAGATAGATAGATAGATAGATAGATAGATAGTGAACAAACTGAGATAGATAGATAGATAGATAGATAGATAGATAGATAGATAGATAGATAGATAGATAACACTATTTGGAGTTCGTATTTGAGCTCGAATGAAAACCAGATATCAGAATTCAAGCTCTTTTTTCCACTTATCTTCCACACTTAAAACATTGACCCATTATCATTTTTATAAACTTTCAGACTTAAGTATATTCGTGTACTTATAGAGTAAAAGTGAGGCTGTTTAAACCTTGAGAATCATATAATTCTGGATTAGTAAAACTTTTGACGTATCAATTTCAATAATAAAACATAAAGAAAATATTCTTACGAATTTCTTCTTAACTTTTATGTTCCGTGTTCCTTGCATCATGGTTGAACAGTTTTCTATATTTTGCTGCTCTTAACTTCTGAACATTTACCTTCATTCCTTGTCTTTATTCTGCCATCTGTTCCCACAAGGTTATTTACCTCACCCCCCACCGGTTAGGTAGGATGTGACACAAGGCCGTTATTTAATGAGGGATAAAACCGAACCCTTAGGTTCGGGCAAAAATTCCCCGTAGACCCCGTAAAAACGGCGTCGGGTAGCTGTCTACCACCCCAGACGAGACTTTTCCCTTTGGCATAGCCTCGTCTGGGTTCCTCTCTACCCGAAGGCAGAGAGTTCGACTAGCTTAGCTGGAGACGAATCTCCAACTAATTGCCGAAACCGTCCATCTGTTCCCACATGTGTTCACTTTACTTCTGCTTTCAATATATCCTGTTTAAGTGTTTGATTCTCCCGATCCTCTACTAAATCCATTAATTTATCTTAATTTAAAATACTGTTAATTTTTTTTTTAATCTACTATTACTGTCATGTCACGGATAAAAACATTAGATTTAGAAAATAAAATGTCTCTTACTCTGGAATCATATATTTGGAAAAAGTGGTGTTGTACTCTAAAGAACGAGCTCCGATTAAATGTATATCTGCGTATCTTTCACCTAATCGTTTCATTGTTATTCGACTATATCCGGTCAGGAGTTGATAATCCGTGTGCTACAAAAGAGAAGAAACAACATCTCGTCAAGGATACTTTTCTCTTGTATTCAATATTCTATAATGTCAGAGCTAGTCGTCCTAAAAATCATGATGATTATTGTGAAATCTTCTTCAATCCTGCTCGCATTCCTTAAAGGAAACATTATTATTATTCAATGTATGCACAATTTTTCATTTCATTTTCTTTTCATTTCTAACATTCTACAATCGTTATATATATATATATATATATATATATATATATATATATATATATGAAAATTTCTTCGATTTAACCAGTAGAAGACAATATTTATGAATATATTCTGAGTCTATCTGTGTGTACGTTTTTGTTTTCCATTATCGACAAATAGGAAAATTTCTCCGACATGAAAAACAAAAACTTACCGGAGAAATTTTCATATTTGTCGACATGGAAAACAAAAACTTACACACAGATTGAGTCAGAATATATTCATATATATATATATATATATATTCAGAGTGTCCATAAAGTTTGTGTGAACTTTAAAAAATTTATAACTTTATTTGTATTTGAGATAGAAATAATTTGTAAAAAGGATTAGAAAGAAGTAAGTCTATATTCTTTAAGGTTTTATTGTACTGCATCATTAGCAATACAAAGGGGAAGACGATTTTGCAGTTCACGGAAAATATTTACCAATTGATTTACGGTAATGCCTGAAATCACATTAGTTTTTTTAGCTATACTTAAAACTAGGTACATTGAACTTTATAACATTTTTTACAGATTATTTCTATCTATAAATTTTTTAAAGTGCACACGAACTCTATGGATACCCTATATATATATATATATATATATATATATATATATGGGGAAAAGTTTTTACAAAGTTAAAAAAGACTATTACATCTGTTAATACAAGGCATAAACAAACAATATGAAAATGAGATTTTTTTTAAGCATTTTACCCCAAGCAAGGCGGGATGTCACTAATACGCAAATGGTTACAGAGAGTGGGAGCAGGAGTAAAGAGGTGTGATGGAGGAAAGGATGAAGAGAAGGACAGGGAATAGTTCAGGGCATCTGGACATGTCGATTGACATTACATTTGAATATTTGGAGATTATAGCTATCAGGGAAACAAGTAATAGGCAAGGAATTCCACAGACGGGAGGTGCGAGACATGAAGCTATTGAAGTAGAAGAGACGGCCACATTTAACCGTTTCGACAGTGAAAGGGTGGGGCCGTGATGCCTAGTAGCACGCTTAAATTCATGCAGTTACCGTGAAAGTATTTGTAGAAAAGACAGAGGGAGGCGACGGCACGTCTGTGAGAGAGGGACTGAAGATGAAATGCTAGATCAGGATCAAACACATTGCTTATAGCTGTGTGACACCTCCTGATTGACCGTGAGACTCAGATCTCATCCTGGTCTATTTACCAGGGAAGTGATTCTTGCTAATACCATATTGGAAAGATGATCACAGTTGGAAAGTGTCTGAAAATCCAACTATGAGCTGATCCGAGCCTTCTGAGTGGAATTGAGTAGACGAAACTATTCGGAAGCTGTCGACGGTTGTGCTAGGATGAAGTCACAAGTCATCGTGACCGAGGAATTGAGTTGTACTGGTCTTGTTCAAGCGCCATATTATGGGTTATCTCCCCGAAACTATAACTAACGACCGCTTAACATAGTTCCAGTATAAACTACAGTTTGCCTTTTTCAGTGTTGAAGAAACTGAAATATGCCTGAGAAGGCGTCTGCGACAGGAATTAGCTAGCTACCTTAGCCGACAGGCTTATTCGGACACGAGAAGCTAGTTGTACCATACCCTACTCGATCCCAAGAATTGGAGATGCGTTCATTTACCAACCTTCCACCGTGGTAAGTTTACTATATTCTAAGTTTGGCATAAGGTCGCAGCTATGAGGTACCTAGTGAGGATTGAATTCAGACAAGTACTGTTTTTATATAGACCTATTAAATACAGCAATCGATGAGAAATGAGCAGAAGTGACCAACTGGAACTGTGTTTTCTTCCCTCAGGACAACGCCATATGTCTTATTGCAGACCTGGCAAAAATTGGTACAATTTGGCTAGGGTGTTCTACTACAGCAGCATCGCCACTTGAGTTTGATTGCCCCATATTTTGATCCCTACTAAATTCTCTTAATGGAAAGAACTTCAGTTTCTTGGGAGCCTGAAAGAATTCATCTAATTAGGTCATCATTCAGAAAGATACCAAGTTCTAAGAGGATGAAATCATGAAGCTACCTCAAAGATAGCGACGAAATATAAATGCTATCAACTTTTGTTTTGAGTCAATATATTTATATGTATCATGATGCATCCGAAATAAAAGGTGACACTGTGTGTCTGGGTATTACGAAGTCTTTGCGCAAAATTCAGTGATGTTCCCAGTGGAACCTATTAAGGATCGTGAATCGATGAAAAGCGTCCGGAATCAGTTAATAAACAGGAAGTCGTCTTCCAACAGTACAAGAATTTGTCAGACTGCACGTCTCATTGCAAACACGACAGAAATTCTTACAGCTTGGTTGTCATGTCCTACTAAAATTGCCCTCCACACCTCACCTTGCACTTTTGGATTACTACTTATTTCGATTCCTATAAAATTCTCCCAGTAGGACCAGAAAGTTCTGGGAGCATGGAATCATAAAAGATGGCGAAAGATAGTAGAACGAAGTGGCACATACGTGGCTGAATAAATCTATGTGCAAATATTTAAATATTGTCTTTGAAATTGTCTTTTAAACGCGATGAACTTTTCTTCCAGTTCAGTCGCTAAGTTTCTGCAACTTCTTGATTCTGACGGGGCAACTCAAACATCTGAACCCACTATAAATAACATTTATATTAATTACAAACATTATAATATGCATATTATAATATAATATACTTTGACTACACTTATATTCTGCGACTGATGGCATCTTTAGCCTGAGTTAGTGCAACCAACAGTATAGACATAGTTAAAATATATGAATGGCATCTGAAACATCTCTTTTAAATTCTAGCTTTCTTTCTTATCTGTAAGCTTATATACATACACACACTCATATATATATATATATATATATATATATATATATATGAAGAAATATAGTTTAAAGGTATGCTATATTATATCTTTAGAATTGTGCAAACTTTTTTATTACACGCATATATATATATATATATATATATATATATATATATATATATATAAAGTGAACATTGAAATATAAACACTCAGAGGCGACTGGGTGTTTCATGCTGAACGTAATAGTCAGGCCGCCTGACGATTGCGCCTAGCATGAAACAGCCTGTCGCCTCTGGAGTGTTAACTTCAATGTTCACTTTATATTTATATATGTGTGTGTGTTCGTTCGTGTATATATATATATATATATATAGTATTTAAGGTATGCTATATTTATGGGATAAAGTGCTCAATATCAGAGATAGAGCATATGTAAATATAAAAGTGAACGTTGAAGTCAGCGCTCAGAAGCGACAGGCTGTTTCATGCTGAACGCAATCACCAGGCTACCTAATGAACGCAATCATCATCAGGCCACCTGATGAACGCAATCATCAGGTGGTCTAATCATCATCTGGGTCTGATGATTGCGTTTAGAATGAAATAGTCTGTCGCCTCTGAGTGCTGATTTCAATGTCCACTTTTATAATATGCATATTATAATATAATGTATTATATATAATTATATTATATTATATTTATATTATAATTATATTATAAATAAATGGTATAAATAAATATAAATTCAGTAATTGTTTCAGTAATAAATGTTTCTTACCCAACCATCCATGAGGCCAAATCCGATGAGCGAACAGTAAAGCGCTCCTGCTGCCATTGCGCTTGGCAGTTCATAAAGAGCAATATCCGAAAAATGATATCCAAGTTCAATTAAATACTAAATGGAATAAACAAAGTTTAATTAGCTATTAGAAATGGAACTCAAAAGTTAAGATTTCGAAGTGTCAAAATAAGCAATATTGTCTCTCTGGCACTTGTTTGTGTCATTTTATTTATTAATTTTTTTTTTATATTTGGAAAGATACATGAAATCCAAAACAATCTACTTACTAAATAAAACCTAAGCTTATATAAAACAAATTTCGTAGATAGCCTCATGAGCCTGACACGAGCCTCAGTATCAATACTCGACGTTAACTCAATGTCACGAGCAATGACCAATGAAATTCTAAGCGGTAACTAAGTGGCCAAAAATATAATAGCAAGTAATAAACCATTGATCATAAATTCAATATCCAGTGGAAAAAAACAATTGATCAGCAATGCAGGGTCATCGTTAAATTATTAATAAACAATAAATTGCTCAGTCAAATCTTTGGTCACTGATACTAATTAGTAACCCATTGAGCTCAGTGGTAAACCATTGATCAACAGAGAAATTCTAGGCGCTAAACCGTTGATCAGCAAAGCAATACTCAGCGGAAAATCATTTATCAGCAATGCAATACTCAGCGGTAAACAATTGATGAAGAATGTAAAAATCAGCGGTAAACCATGGTTAAAAAATACATTGAACAATGGTTAACCAGCAATGCAATTCTCGGCGGTGATCCACTGATCAGCCATGCAGTGCTCAAAATTAAACCATTGATCAGCAACGCAATGCACAGTAGTAACACACTAACCAGCAATGCAGTGAACAGTGCTAAACCATTGACCAACAATGCAGTGATCAGGCTTAAACAATTGACCAGCAATGCAGTGATAAATCTTAAACCATTCACCAGCAATGCAATGATCAATGCTAAACCATTGACCAGCAATGCAATGATCAGTCTTAAACCATTGACCAGCAATGCAGTGATCAGTGCTAAACCATTGACCAGCAACGCAGTAATCAGTCTTAAACCATTGGCCAGCAATGCAGTGATCAGTCTTAAACCATTGACCAGCAATGCAGTGATCAGTGCTAAACCATTGACCAGCAATGCAGTGATCAGTGCTAAACCAATGACAGCAATGCAGTGATCAGTCTTAAACCATTTACCAACAACGCAGTAGAGAAGAAAACCATTGATCTGCAATCCAATATTAAGCAACCACTGATCAGCAATAATCCATGGCAAACGATGGATCAGAAGTAATTTGCAGTAAATCATGAATCGTCAATTATAAGCGGCAAACCATTGCTCAGCCATTTTGTCCTATCGGTAAATCATTGATTAGCAACCATCAATGGTAAAGCATTGAGCAGCAATGCAAATTTCAATGGTAAATCATTAATCAGCAATGATCAAAAGTAAACCATTACTAAGCGGTAAAAAGATTGACAAGCAATACACAGTGGTAAACCTGTGATCAGCAATGTGGTGTTCAATAGCAAACCATTGATCACCAATGCAACACTGAGTGGTAAACCATTGCAATTCTCACTGCTAATGCATTGATCGACAGTGCGCTTCTCAGAGCCAAAAGCCATTGGTCAGGAATGCAGTACTTAGCAGCCGCAAACCAATAATGACCACCAGTAAACCATTCATTAGCAATTAAATGCTCAATCTATTGATCAGTAATTAGCAGCGGTAAACTATTGATTGGTAATGCAATTCTCAGCGGTAAATCATTGATCAGAAATGCTCAGCGGCAAACTATTAATAAAATAGTGCTTAGTAGTAAATTCTTGATAAACAATACAGGGATTCCTAGATTAATGAGCATTTGATTAGTGCGTTTTCGATTAGTACGCTAAAATTTTTACATACGAAAATTCGATTAGTGCATACATAATACTTGATTAGTGCAGTAAAACATTCTTGCGTTTAACAATAGTAATTAAAAATTGATTTTTTTATAGTTATCGATTAGTTAAAAAATTTCTTAAATTTGAAAATGGAAAATGGGCAACTATTTTGTTTGTCAAGTTTTACGATATTTAAGTAATTAGATTAGTGTTCACAAAAATGAAAGGTTATAATAGATAAATTTTATATATGCCGATTACAAAAATACATATTGGAATATTTGTCTCTATTAACAATTTTTTTTTAATATTTTGATTTTCTCATGTTTATTTTGAAAGTCGTGAAAGGACATTTCTGATTTTTTATTAAAAAAAATGGAAGAATTAATTAGATACAGAAATTTATATTTATTAAAAAATATCGAAATATAAAAGATGTATTCATTTAATATGGAAAAATTATAAATAAAATTTTTACTTTAAAATATTCATGATTATGATATGGTTGATGAATATGGAGGGACAATTTGTCAGTCCCGCCAATTGTATGAAGAACAGAAGACGATAAAGCAAAGAACTCTAAATAAGTTTTTCATAAAAAATCAGAATAATAAACATTAATTCATAGTATTTTTATTTTAACATCTTGTATCTACCTATATTTTAATTAAAAAAAGTACACAAATTAGAAATTAATTGTGAATAAGACTAAAATTTGAGTTACAAATTACATAATTTCCTATAAGTTATTATATTCGATTAATGCGTTTTCGATTAGTGCGTATCTTTTAATGAACACATTAGCCGCATTAATCGAGGGATTCGTGTACAATGATCACCTATAAACCGTTTATCAGCTATGCTCAGCAGTAAACTATTGATCGGCAATGCAATACCGTAATTCTCCATGTATAATACGCATTTTTTCTAAAAAAATAATAAGCAAAATCAGGGATGCGTATAATGCCCAGCTACAAAAAATCTTTAAAAATTACCGTAAAATAAAATAAGAATTAACATAAAACTAAATTAGTATAATATGTTTAAAACCATTTTTTTAAATAAGAGTAGGAAACGGTGGCCGTAATCAAATTGGAGAGGTACAATTTATTTAAGGTTTGATTACTAAAAAAGAGGCGCGTATTATGCATATTCCCAAACTTCAACCCAATTTTAGGTATGCGTATTACGAATGAAGGATATTATATATAGGGAATTACAGTACTTAAAAGTAAAGCATTATTTAGCAATGCTTAATGGTATACCATTGATCGAAAATAAAATGGTCAGCTTTAAAGCACTAATAAGATTTTCAAGTATAATTCATTTATTCTTTTCAAGAAATATATACAAGTTTATATAAGTCTTTTTAAGATTATATAAAATACAACTCTATAAAAATGTTAATCAAGTCAGGCTTTTCAGTTTGTGTTTCTTGTTTCTTGCCATAAAGAAAAATATTCCGTGCAAAAATAGTTTGTCTTATCGGAACCAAAATTACTTCTCAAATAATTTGAAGTAAAAACAAGTCAATATTTTTCTTTAAAAGTGCGATAACATACAGAACTAAGTTTTATAGAAATGAAGGATGAAACATTGTTTTAATCCCACCACAATTTCAGCCGTCCTGGGTATGACGATAAATTACATCCGCGTCCTGGGTATGACGATAAACTACGTCCGACAGCAAGGCCTCTGATCAGGTTTTGAGGAGCGTGGAACCACCTCTTAATTGCAGGTGTTCCCAGGTACACCCTGACTCGGGGTGGTAGCACCTGTTAGGGTCCCAGCTATGGGTAAATAGTTAACACACAAACTAGGAGAAAAAAATTATGAAAGTGTAAAATAGGTTTTAATATCAGAAATACTTTGTAAAAAATTATTACCAGCAATAAATTTTTGAAGAAAATTATTACCAGCAATACATTTTTGAAAAAAAACCAGCTATATATATATATATATATATATATATATATATATATATATATATATATATATATATTAGCAGCAATAAAAAATCATGTCGGCATTAAATAACCCATTGAGGTTGTTATTCCGTAAAAGCAAAAGCAAAAGCAAAACCACAATTTCAGGCTTATTAATTAGGGAGTTGTTAGCTTCTAGTGTACATTTTGACATCATTTCCAACTTTTGAACTGATAAGACATTTGGCAAGATTAAAATTCAAGTACATTCAATAGATATTCAAATTATAATTGGTTAAAAACCATTGATATGATTTAATGTAAAATTTTTATCTTGTTCGATATCAACTTATGATTTATTCATTTTCCTGATAACGTAAAGTATCTGAGATACTAAGATCGACTATGTGTCTATATAATTGAGATGAGGTATTGTAACCATTTGCACTATTTATATTGTTCGGACCGTTGTCCTCATTGCCATATTTCCGACGATTTGGCTGTCGTATGCTCCGGTCTTCTTCAGGTGAATTTCGAACCGAACCTTTATTTTGTCCCCCGGGGTAGATTGTTCTAGTTCCATATGCCATGCCTTTTCTGGATATCTCATGACACATGAAATTAAAACAATCTAACCCTGTGAACGAAAAAAAGGGTTCGGTTCGAAATTCCAAAGTATATCATCTGAAGAAGGTCGGGGCGTACAACGACCGAAACGTCGTGAACAATGTAAATAGTGCAAGTAAGATCAACTATTTTCTGAAACCTATCGATTAAGTATAACGCAGAAACTTGATTCAATTTTCTTACCTGGGTCATCATAATGACAGTATGGTTATCAAATAAATTGAGTCGATCGATGTAGTAGGTCAGCGCGTCAATTGGCGTTATTAACATGAGTTCCCAGTTGTTGTCCTGGCAAATCTTTTGCTCGGCGCCGTTCATCTTTCAAAGAATAAATATGGAGTTAAGAGAGAAATACAATATGAAAGTATTTCCTTAACTATTTCTATAACATTATTTCACTTAAACACAATTATTTCAGTTAAACATAATTATTTCAGTTAAACACAATTTCACTTAAACGCAATTATTTCAGTTAAACACAATTATTTTAGTTAAAAACAATTATTTCACTTAAGCACAATTATTTCAGTTAAACACACTTATTTCAGTTAAACACAATTATTTCAGTTAAACACAATTATTTCAGTTAAACACACTTATTTCACTTAAACACAATTATTTCAGTTAAACATAATTATTTTAGTTAAACACAATTATTTCACTTAAACACAATTATTTCAGTTAAACACAATTATTTCACTTAAACACAATTATTTTAGTTAAACACAATTATTTCACTTAAACACAATTATTTTAGTTAAATACAATTATTTCACTTAAACACAATTATTTCACTTAAACACAATTATTTTAGTTAAACACACTTATTTCACTTAAACACAATTATTTCAGTTAAACACACTTGTTTCAGTTAAACACAATTATTTCAGTTAAACACAATTATTTCACTTAAACACAATTACATTAAAACGTTTGCTATGATCGGGTACTTATCACCATCATCATAATCATCGTCAGTCCCATAACCGGCGGTATCGATACGCTGCTGAGCACCTGATCAAGTTCCTTCCACATATCTGGGTTGAAAGCCGGAGAAGTATTCATCCACCATTAGCGTCTTGGGCAAGGAGACTTGACAGAATACCACAGTCGATGCCTTCCAACCTGAAATCTCCTCTTGGTCAGGGGCACGTGGCTGTTGATTTCCTCAGGAGGTGGAACCTTCTACGCTGGCTTTTTGCTTCAGTCGAGGAATCACTCTACCCAGTGATGCCATGTCACCTCTGCAGTGACTGCATCCATAGCAAGCTATGTAGAGAGCTGTTGATCCGACAAGAAGGTCCATCAACTCTTGTTCTTAATACTTCTCCGCTCACCCAAAAAGTCTGACGTATTTATATGTCCTTAAAAGAGTACATTTCCTGCTGCAAGCGTATATATCAGTTTCCAAGTCATATTTGACAAAACTTATATTGCCTACTCTCGATATATATATATATATATATATATATATATATATATATATATATATATATATCAAGAATTCATAGATTTATTGTTAATCCAATGTTTATTAATTCAAACATTATTATAGTTGATACTGGTATTTGAAATAGAATTAATATTAATAGGAAATTAAAAAAGGAAAATCGAGTTTTCTCTGTAGTCGAACGGTAAAGCACGTCGGATCAAAAGGTGGTTTCTCCTACAAAGGGGAACACAGGTTCGTTCCCTACCGGAGAGCACATACTCTTTATTAAGATTTTTCGAATGTGCAAGCCTATAAATATAATACTCACTATTTAAAATAAAAATGGGACCTCTATTTCAAATACAGTATCGACTGAAATAATCTTTCAAATAATATATATATATATATATATATATATATATATATATATATATATATATATATATATATATATAGAGTGTATGTGTGTGTTAAAGCAACTCCTCCGCTCCCACTGGTCTGATTTCAATGATTCCTAGCACATTCAAAAGCACTAGAAATATTAGGCGCAGGGAACTATTTTCGTTGAGCTCAGATTCAGGGTTGCCAGATTATGCGAGGTTAAAACATATATTAATATAATATACTAGCCATTATCGTTGCTTTCATGGTTCAAGAGGAGTAACCCTTATTTTCTTTTTGTATCCAAAATTGCAGTGCACGTTTTATTATAAACTAGCTTAAATGCCACCCGATAGGGCGACATTTAAGCTAGCTCCTGTGGAGAACTCTTGGTTTGGTCATCATCACAATAACTAGGAAGGAGTAGATGTGATAGGCATCAATGAATTACAGAACTCAAAATTGATCGCTGCATTTAACTATTGAATGAAAATTTAAAAGTTCAACGATAATTCTTCTGCTGCCACTTAATTTAAAGACGATTCAATGTACTTAAATCTTTATTTTTCGTACAAACAATTATTTTATTTCATGGGTGACAGAACAGGGGGCAATTCATAAGATAAAATTAGTGCAAAGATGGGGAAATAGACATTAGAATTAGTTATACATTCAACATTTGAAAAGTTTGAGAAACATAACAGTTAATTAAATAAAACCTATATTATGGAATCTATGGGAATAAATGCGAAATTGAAGCATAATTATCCAACGAATGTGTGGTTAAAAATTTATAATAATTTATACGCTAAGGTTATTTACTTCACTAGGATGTGGTACAAGGCCGTTTTTAATGCGGGGTTAAAATCGAACCCGTAGGCTCGGGCAAAAATTCCCCGTAAACCCCGTATGCATGGGGTCGGGTAGCTGTCTACCTCCGCATACGAGACTCTGCCCTTCGGCATAGCCTCGTCGGAGTTCCTCTCCGCCCAAAGGCAGAGAATTCGACCAGCTTAGCCGGAGACGAATCTCCAACTAATTGCCACTCAATATCTGTATTATTATATATATATTATCTACTTCTAGTTGATATCACTCTCCAGGTTTAACTAATTTGCATATTGATTTAAAAAAAAAAGTATATGTCATATATTTAACTATCCGTCGTTAGTGTTCATTTATTCAAGGGCTGTTTTGATTTTCATATCAAAAATAGTTCTGTTTAGGAATATTGTTTTATATAGTGCAGAAAAGTGCGTAGGATTTTACTTGGTCTTCAACAAGGTGGTATCTATCTGTAAAACTTTCCTTTACTATAACAAGCCAATTTATGAATGTAATTAGCATTTATTTTTTTTTGTTTCAAAGATTTCAGGTAGAGAATATATATTACTTTGCAAAGCAATAGCGAACGGATGAAGACCATAAAATTAAGAACAAACAAGAAACGTTTATCAATGTAACATGTGTCACTTTTCTTAAAGCTTTAATAAAAGTGAAACATGTTACATTGATAAACGCTTTTTTTTATTCATTATATCTTATTCTGTCGTCTTCCGATATATATATATATATATATATATATATATATATATATATATATGTATGTATGTGTGTGTCTTTAAATGCGGTAGACGGCAGACAACGAAGATTTAATTAATTTTTTAATCAGTTTTCCAGCATTCTAACTTTTTTTTCGTTTTGTAGAAGTAAGAGAGTATAGAAATATTCTATAATTGTCACTGTCCCAAGCGCTTTCGGACACTTTTTAGCCATTTTCAAGGTGGGGTTAGTTATGGTGTTGCTAGTTTTAGTTTTTCCTCATATATTTACTGTTTAATTAAATGAAATATATATATATATATATATATATATATATATATATATATATATATATATATATATATATGTGCATGTTTCATTAAGAACGACAGACAAGGTACTACGGTTAAGCTTTTTATTTAATTTTTCTTGTGTTCGAACAAGAGCTTTCTTTTCTGGACAAAGAGTGTGCAAAAACTGTCCAAATGTTTTATAGTTCCAAGCACTTTCGGCTATACCTTTAGCCATTATCAAGGATGGTTCGATTTTTCAGCTTAATTGAGTGAGTGCATTATGTGTATGTTTTAGTGTGTTGTAGAGATGTTTTTAATTTCCCAATACGGTTAGCACATTGTGGCCTTGTTCGTAGTTAATATCCTTTTTCTTTTTATTATTAAATCTTCCATTATTTTTAATCTTTCTTTACAGGTGGATGAAGTTATTATATTTGTGTTTTCTACTAGTATGATTCTACTGGAGTCTGGTAAGTTTGTGTGTGTGTTTAAGTGGGTTCTAATGGAGCAATGAGCAGATGTAACGTAAAGCGTCTTGATAATCATCTAGTTGTTTAACCGATGTAATTATTTATGAGTCCGGTTTGATCAGGAACACAGTTCCTTAAGGGGCATTTGAACTGATAGATAATGTTCGTCCTTTGTAACTTAGACTTAACTGGTGTGTTGTTATTTTTGAGGATAAGGTTAGCTGTCTTAAATTTTTTATAATAGATAATAAATTTGTTTTTTTTTTATTCAGGTCAGTTGGGTTAGTGTATTTCTTTATAATATGTCTTAGTGAAGATTTGTCTTGTTTGTAGTTAATAGTTGTTTGTATATATATATATATATATATATATATATATATATATATATATTAATAAAATATATATATTTTCATAAAATTTCTCGGACATTCAGGCCGGTAAATGTTATTTAATACTGTTTATTATAAACAGAGCATTTACTTAAATATTTGTATCTATAAAAAAGAACGTTAAACATAAAAATGTCTTTAATAAATAAATTGTCGGGCTTTGTCCATTTCTTAATATATGACGTCATTTGTTTACATTTGATACGCCAGAGCCGTTATGAATGTACGAGATTCATGGAAGATTGAAGTTTATAAGCAGTAAATTCGACCTTGCCTACCGAACGCTCCTTTGTGGCCGAGTCGGTTAAGGCACGTCAGCGTAAATGACGGTTCTGTATAGGATGCAGGTTCGAATCCTGTCAAAGGACGAATATTTTCTATGAAAATTTCTCGGACATTCAGGCCGGTAAATGTTATTTAATACTGTTTATTATAAACAGAACATTTACTTAAATACTTGTATCTATAAAAAAAGAACGTTAAACATAACAATGTCTTTAATAAATAAATTGTCGGACTTTGTCCATTTCTTAATATATATATATATGCGTTTTCGTTGGAGCGTCGTTTATCTTAATTTGTTCCGAAGAAAATCCAATCGAAACCAAAATGGCGGCATTCAATGTCTTTATATTCATTTATTTCCTGTAAATGGTAATTTCTTATTTTTCCCCAAAACGGGCCAGCTTGGGAAGGCCATAATACCAGCAGGGAAAGTGTTAATTGAATTTTAATGACATTTAATCGAACCCAGCAGAGTTCTTTTTAAAACATATTAACTAAATTTTACTGTTTATTCTCATATTTATTTATTTATTTATTTATATACGAAGGGTGGTCGAAAAGTTCTCGGACCGACCAGACTCCTCCAAAACTGACCGAATGGTCAAGCATCCGATTTTCTTTTTGTTGTTGTTGTTGTTGTTGTTTTTGTTGTTGGAAAGGCCAAGAACTTTTCAGCATGCAATCGTATATATGAAAATGTAAGGCTCTGTGTGCATACGGCATTGTGTGAATATGTGTGCGTCGATGACTCTGTGTCTGTATCTCTATGGGGTGCTGAAACTTTTCGACCTGAATCACTTCCCCCAGATATGACCAAATATCAATTCTTTGCGGAGGAAGGGTTTCTTAAATGAACCAAAATCTTTTCAGCACTTTTTCATATGTGGTTGTGCGTGAGTTTGTATGCGTTTATGTTAGTGTATGTATGTGTGTGTGCGTGCGTTTGAGTTGTATGCCTCTGTGCCTGCATCTCTGAGCGCATGTTCGTATATGTGCCTCTGTATCTAAGTATTTATGTGCATGCGTACTACTCTGTGTGTCTGTGTACGTAAGGACGTTTGAGGACGAATGTGTATCTCTCTCCCTCTCTATGAGTCTCTCTCTCTCTTTCTCTCTCTTTCTCTCTCTTTCTCTCTCTCTCTCTCTCTCATTTACTATGTGTATGTGTGTATCTATATGTTGTCTGGTAATGTGTAAATTCAGTTAACACTGATGGCAGAACGGAAACCATTTGTAAATTATCCGTTGCCAACCCCCTTCAAGACCTAATCGATGATGACATTCCAACTTCTTATATATTGTCTGTGACTTGTCATGACTCAGTATCTGTCTATATTTCTGAGATGAGGTATTATGTACACTATTTACATTATTCGGACTATTGTCCTCATCTTTGTCGAACCCAGTGAACGAAACAAAGGGTTCAGTTCGACATTCCAACCACCTGAAGAAGGCCGGAGCGTACAACGGCCGAAACGTTTTAAAAAATATAGCGACAAAGATGAGGACAATAGTCCGAATAATATAAATAGTTGTCATAACTCCTTGAGAAAAAGATTGTTTTCTTGTTGCCTTCTCCACAATTTTTTATCAACAGTGCATCTTGCTCATCGACTGACTACCAACCAAGGCTTAATGATTCACTTTTTAGCATCGGAATGATCATTTTTGTTATAAGAGAAAACAAATTCAAACGCCTTTTATTAAAAATTTGATAGGAAACTTATGTTACTCGGAGAATAAAATAATCCTTGTTAAAGCTGCCAAAATGCTGATGCTAACATGGAAAGAATAACTGTTGAGAATTTTGGAAAAAGTTCTTGCTAAGAATAGAAAGCTGTGTAAGAAGAAAAAAAATCAAAATCTTTCTAATTTGGACAAATACATTTATACAAATATTGTTTTTAAAATGAATTCTTATTATTTGAAGAAATGTCACGAATCAGCTGACCTAGTTCATTTCGGACACTCTCCTAATTAACTGACAACAGGTGAAATGAGACATATTTGTTAACCAGCCAAATACCTGACAAGAGGAAGTGACACATATCTGTCAATCATTCAAATACTCTATGTTCTTCATGATGTTTATCTATATTGAAAAATAAGGTAAACGAAACAGGATGTGATGTCGGTATCTAAAAGCGTTGGTTGGATCCAGTGACTTGACTCAAAGAGTTGTGAGTTCAATACCTGGCTACTGCAGTGGTGAACAAAAACTTGGGTAGTTGAGTTAAAGGAAGATAGCTGAGATATCCAGAAGATGCATGGCACGTGGAACTAGAACAATCTGCAATACAGAGTTCAGCTCGAAGTTCCAATCCCCTGAAGAAGGCCGGAACGTACAACGACCGAAATGTCGTGAATATGACAATAAATATGAGGACAACGGTCCGAACAATATCAATAATGTAAATAATTACAATACCTCATCTCAGAAATATAGGTATGTTGGTATTTACTTCTTTCTGAGAATTAATCATGCCACCTTCAATCATTAACTTCTTGTGAAGGGGTCTGGATAATGGGTTATTGTTTGACAAATTCATTCAGCCGCTCAGAGTGAAATAAAAAATAAAAAATAAAAGAATGGACCAAAAAGTTGGTCGAAACGAATTCTTGTAAAACCGAATGTACTTACCAAAATTCTGCTGAAGTATCGATTCATATTATTGAAATTATACAAAGAGGAAGTTGTAGAGATACGGGAATCCACTTTTCTAAATAAAATAAAAAAAATATATTGCAACATTATATGTGTGTCCGCATTATAATAATAATTGTTATTATTATTAATTCCGAAATATATGAGGCCCAGTGTACCTATCTTGACACCCAGTCAGATAAGCGTATACCAGACACATCCATCACAGCCAAATTATCATTATTATTATTATTATTATTATTAAATGAGGTTACAGCACACCAACAAAGTTTGATTGAGGTACAAATATTTGAAACCCAATGTGCGCATCATGACACCCAGTCTGATCAGGGTACTCCAGGCACGTGCATCATGGCCAAATTATTATTATTATTATTAAATGATAGAGCAGTACACCAAAAAGTTTCATTGGGGAAAAATATATGAAAACCAATGTTCCCATCATAGCCCCCAATATGATAAGGGTAGAGTAGGCACATATGCATCACAGCTAAATGTGTGTGATATGGTATCAGGTTTTGATGAAAGCAGTACATAAACTTGAAAGTAGATTCCAGCTGAAAAATACCTTCAAGTCGGGCAACTCACTCTGGACAGACGTTCTCTGACTGAGTGTGTTCTCAAATATCTAGATGTGAATCTCAATTTGCTTTGGCTGCCACTTCCTTCAAACAACTCCCGATGCTCCTGCTCATGAACGGAAGTGCACAGTGCAATAACCACTAAGGGACATAATCAATTGGTAATAGTCGGGCAACTGACGATCAAATCTTTGGTACTGAACGGATTATTTACTGCAGCCCATTTACAAAGACAAAACATTATTAACATCTCTTATCAATTAAGATTTGAGGCGGTGAGAGCCGATCCTGGTTTAACATAAGGATATTTATTTTCATTGTTAGTATTTTTGTTGTTGTTGTTGCTGTTGTTGTTTGGAGTGGGAGTTGTGCGCGTCTACAAATGAATTTTTCACTCGTCGGGTAGGATTTTATCATCTCTCAGTTGTGTCTCTGTCTTCGGCTAGAGTGCGACTCGGTTGTGGCCTCGTCGGAGGACAGAGGCGCAACTGAGGGAAATCACACTGTGAGGTGCCCAGCTGTGGGGAACAGATGCCCGAGGCTGCACTCTCTCATTACACTAAAGAGAGGGATCGGTGCTCGCACCGAGGCCAGCGCAACGGACGGTTGTGGGGGCACGGGGAATTTTTGTTCTTGGCCCGGGTGTATGTGCTCGGGTTCCCCACATTAAACCTGACCTTGTATCGCATCCCGTCTTAGTGGGGAGCCAGGATAAAGATTCATAATTCAAAGTTCAGTTATTAATAGATGTTGTCGTTATTTTCTTTCTTTCTTTTTCAAAAAGTTTTTTTAAAAAAACATCAATCATAAAAGGACGTCTTAACTCTCCCTTTTTAAGAGACACCTCTGGAAAACTAGTTTCCAAGTAAAGAAAAAAATTACTCAGTTAAAAACATTAACAAGCTCTATGGATTTAATCTGTGGACCAGACTTTGTTCAGCTGTTTCCGCTTGAAACTCTGAAAAATAATTAAAAGTGTCATCAAATTATTGGTATTTATCTGCACACTTGCTCGAACGGAATATTTTTTAAGCAATGATATTAACCCTGTACAAGGCCCAAGGGCCACTCGAGCTAGGGTGTTACAGAATAAGAGGCAGAGTTTATGGGGATATGTGGGGAAAATAACAGTAAACGCACGACTTGAACAATATTGCAGTGACGGGGAATCATCCACTTGAGAGTTGGTCCCATAGAGCAGCATGATACAAGGTCGAATTAAATTCGGAGACCATGAGCTAGGGAGAAAATTTTCTCTCGTCTCCTTGCTACTTAACGTACTGAGGACGCCTCACCCGTCAGATATGCACACCTGTTCCTCTCGAGGGAGAGGTATTTTCTCGATGGAGATGGCAACCTATCACTGAGTTTATATTAATACAAACCCGGGTGTTTTCTTATTGCCATTAACAAAATGTAGTTTAGATATAGCACAAAGTATGCAGCACTTAGTGAGTATCGCATTCACTACTCAGTCGTAATTGATCGAGCAAGACAACCTTGTTAACCATTACACCAGGTCCAAGAGCCCTCGTGTTTAGTTTTTTTTAGATATGCTAGCAGGTGTCTTATCTCTTGACCATCATCTTTATATACATACATACATACATACATATATATATATATATATATATATATATATATATATATATATTATGAAATGGACAAAGTCCGACAATTATTTTAAGACATTTTTATGTTTATTCATTCTTTTTCAGAGATACAAATATTTAAGTAAATGCTCTGTTTATAATAAACAGTATTAATTACATTTACCGGCATGAATGTCCGGTATGCGTCCTCCGACAGGAATCGAACCTGTATCCTATATGGAACCGTCATATAGTCTGACGTGCTTTTACCGATTTCGCCACAGAGTAGCGTTCGGTTAGCAAGTTCGATTTTTTTAAAGTACAATTTTCCATAATTTTCTCACGTACATGTATATCTGCTCGATGCGTATCCAAAGGTAAACAAATGACGTCACACATTATAAAATGTGTAAAATATGAAATATTTTAAAATAAAAAATATTTTAAAATATAAAATGTGAAAAGTAAAATCGACTTGGCTAACCGAAACACTCCTGTGTGGCGAAATCGGTAAAGCACGTCTGGCTATATGACGGTTCCGTATAGGATACAGGTTCGATTCCTGTCAGAGGACGCTTATTTTCTATGAAAATTTCTCAGACATTCAGGCCGGTAAATATTGTTAATACTATTTATTATAAACAGAGCATTTGCTTAAATATTTGTATCTATAAAAAGAATGTATAAACATAAAAATGTCTTTATATATATATAATTTGTATGTTGATGTTACCTGGGACACTGTTAATAAAATTGTCCATTCCTTTTCTCGCAAGGCCCAGAGCTATAATTACTATTGGTACAGTCTCAGTTTTCATTCCCCACTTCTTGTTAATCTTGATCCCCAGGTCCTTGTATTTAGACAATTTCTCGAAAATTTTATGGAGGTGCTTCTCTCAGATGGTACAGCTACATCAATAAACATACACTTCCTGAATTTCTTTTCTTTTATGGTAATATCAGGTATGTTGCCTTTTATTTCCCTGTCAGTTTGAATTGGCATGTCCCAGAGGATAGTTACATCGTTATTTTGGTTAACTGTGTCTAGTTGGCGCTCTTACCATCTCTCAGTGGTTTCGATTTTGTGCTTCTTGCATATCTTTCAATGCACATATGTCGCTACCTTGTTATGTCTATGGTTATATTCATTCTTTGCTAGTTCCTGACATCCTGAGATAATATGATCGACAGTTTCATCATAGTTGCCGCAAATCCTGTTTTTCAGGTTAGTTCCATCCTTGATTATGTGACAGTTATAGGATCTGGTTGCGAACATTTGGGTCTGAACTGCAATAATTAGGTCTTCTGTTTCAGCTTTCAACCCGGTGCTCCTCAGTCACTCTTGTGTTTTCTGTTGCCCCACATCTGCTTCTTTCGTTCTTTTTAGATATTTGCCATGCAACGCCCACCTCCTCCCATATTTTTATTTTTCATTTATTTATTTATTTTTTTATTTTGTAATTTGATTTGGTCAAGTTGTTTTACTTTCTGCTTTATTCGTTTGGCGTAGATGGTATTCGTGTCATTTTCGTTTTTCTTTTTTTTTTTTTTTCTTGTTTTCTTGGCAGGATTTCAGTTATATTAATCTGTTTCTTGAAGAGCGCAGCTTCTTTGTCGATGGAGTGGATTTGGAGTTTTACTCTTTGTAACTGAGGGTCGCTCGGATTGCGGAATCGGAGAGCTAAGTTCAAATTCCAGTCGAATCCATTACATTCACTTACGTGCTAATACCCTTGGGAACGGTATGAATCTTCTTCTTATCCCCCCAGCTATGGGTAAATAGCAGGACAGACCGGGTTCTATAGCCTTGGATGGCAACTAGTCTACCGTAGAAAGAAATGGCAACCTATTTCGGGAAAAAAATTTGCCTCCTCAGTCATGTATCGAAAGATACATGATCGCTTAAACGTGTATCACGCATGGCACAAAACTGACTGAACTGAGAGTCATTGTTTCTTTTTGCGCGTTTTGCTTCCAATCTGATTGTTGTAGTTTTTAGAGTTAGTTGAAGTTAGATTAGACCTTGGCCACCTAAATTTCTTGGTATGTACAGCCTATCAAAATCTGATTTCGGGTGGTGCATCCTCATTTGGGTAAGCATTCTTCTAGTCTTGGCGTTCAATATTTTAATGTCATTCAACTTCCATTTAATAGTGTTGAAGATTTATGTTACTACGGGTATAGCTAAGGTGTTGATAGTTTTCATTTTATTGGCCCCATGAAGTTCGCTTTCTAGTATCAAATGCACTCTCATATAATATTCACTTCGGATCTTTTTCTTCATAATTGAATGTTGTATTCAATCTCCTTCGTTAATTCCTAAGGATTTGTATGTACCATCTTGGAATATTTCCTTAGTCTTGTTGTTGGTAACAAGGTCTAAATCTGTAGTTTTCATCTTGTTGCTGATATAAATATCTAAATCTGTAATTTTTATTATTATTATTATTATTATTATTATTATTATTATTATTACCACCTTAATGTTGAACAGGCAAAAGTTATTTCCATATAGATAATATTTAGATAAACCAATTTGTTTCGCTCAAAAGATTTTTAACTTATCAAGATGTCGTAAAATTATCTTTTTAGCGATCAGTTCAAATTTATAATGTTGTTGTTGAGTTATAAATCTCTAATTTATTTCGTGATGATAGTACCATATAAATGTGTCTAATTACTTTTTTGACAACAGAGTGTAACCGGCCTGGTTTAGCTTAATAAACTACTTTAAAATTAAAAAAAAAAAAAATGATGCCCTACTCAATTTAGCAAATCGAAATTTACAACCTACGCAAAGATAACCTCAGGTAAAATTACAACTAGCTATACGTCCATTATTTAGTCTGTAAGAATCTAAATAATTTTAAGAAACACGGATTTTACAATTTCTTTCCAAATTTCGCCGTGAACCTATGGGCTATCATCCGGATTCGCGCACATTTTATAAATCGGGAACTCAAACCTAATAGCTGCAATTAGAAGTCGTCAGACAATACAAAGAGGTGGACAAATAGACTCTCTGTGATCGACCAGCAACGATTATCGTTTAAAATTTTCAAAACTATGGCATAAGACTGCACTCTAATAAATCTAACTTCTTACGTTATAATTCATTCAGTACAAAGCCTAAGAGTTATTCAAGGTAGAGTGTTACGGAATAACGTTCTTGTAAGAGTATAAAGGGAAGAAGTAAGAATTGTATATGAAAGATACGTTGGATAAATAATGGTTGACACTAAACTTAAAGAGGTCAAGATCATAGTGATTGGGAAGCATCCTCTCGGGAGTCCTAGGGAAGAAGCTGTCTGAGTGGAACTTCCACTTTATCAATGAAATACGAATGGAATGAAGTTTATTCAAAGCAATATACATGATTGGGTGGAAAAGAATTCCTCTCCTACAAAATCTCAAGAAAAGTGTTTTAAACAGGTTCAATGCTGGAAAGTTTCTGAAAATAACTTTCGAAAAGGCGAAGATTCACCTTATATATATATATATATATATATATATATATATAGATAGATAGATAGATAGATAGATATCCTACAATTAGAATTAAGATACCATAAGTTAATGATTATTTTCAAACTGTTTATGGCGTTAGTTTGTAGAAGTCCCCATAAACAGTTTGAAAACTACTCCGAATTTAAATTTTTAAAATTCACAGGTGTAAATGGTCATTAACTAATGTTATCTTAATTCCAATTGTACGAAAAATGTGCTTTGTTTAATGAAAATAAACATTGAGCCCTCTTTATGAATCAGTTTTAACACATAATATTTCATATTTCAAATTCTATATTGTGTTACTAGGATTCGCTTGAATTATACAAACGGATTACTACCTTTATATATATATATATATATATATATATATATATATATATATATATATATATATATATACCGGTTGTAACAGCAAAATTGGCCAAATCGTTTAACAATTGTGCAGTTGTTAGATTAAGCTCTGAAGCATTGCATCTTCGAAATAGATATCTGACAGGAATTCTCCAAATTTTTTATAACACTATTGGACTCTACTTTGAGCAATAAGTATGTATAATTACTATACAAGCTTAACAGAAGTATCGTGATGAAATGGATCATAAACGAAAATGTCATGTTCATCATTAATTAATCATAGCTAAGGATTGGAAGCTCATGAAGGATTGAAATAAAGTTCTAATATATATATATATATATATATATATATATATATATATATATATTCCAGAATCATTTTCCAACTTATCCAAGATGATCTTCGACCTCCCTAATCTTCTAACTTTCTGTCCTGAAGTAACAAGGTGCCTTACAAGTTTCACGTACGATTTTATTTTCAAGTTATTTTCACTACTCTTTAGACTGTCATAGCTAAAACTCCACTCTCTCGTGCCAAACGTCTTATGGATTGAGTTGGATCTTTTCTAATTAATCTCTTTAGCTCTAAGTTGAAATGATAATCTTTCTTCTCGTTGTGACCACCTGATCCAGTTTTCCTCTCTACTGTTCAATCTTTTTAAAATTTATTCACCGTTCGTTTGATGGTTCTTGAATGGACTTTGAAGATGGAAGCCAGTGTATGAATGTTGGTACCATTACCGAAGGCCTGAATGATGTTTTGTCCTCTCACCATTACTCAGTAGGGAAAACAGTGAGGCAGACACAAAACAATATTAACCTGTTCTCTTTTTAGCTGAATAACTCAGTGTTTTGCAGTGATTCTTACGACAAATGGTATGAAGATGGCTAAACGTCTTATCTTAAAACCTGGAAAAAAGAACCTCAATCAGTTTAGTGTTTTTTTTTTTAGGTATTAAACATTTTTTCGGGTGGATAATTAAGCTGTTAAACGATTTGTACAATTTTGCTGTTACTTCCGATATATATATATATATATATATATATATATATATATATATATATATATATATATATATATATATATATATATATATTTCAATATGTGAATATTTATATATATATATATATATATATATATATATATATATATATATATATATATATATATATATATATATATATATATATATATATATATATATATATATATATATATATATAGGCCATTTCAATATGTGAATACGTCTTTTTATCTTCTTCTGCAGCAGGTGCAATTTTAATAACCTTTTTTAATCCCCCCACTGGCAAATTATAAAGATATTTTTTCAGATGAGAGCAGCGTTTCTCGAAGTTTTTGCTCTTTTGAATTCCTTGAAAGAGTTCTTATGTCTCTGGGAATCCCTCTATAAATGTTATTATATAACATTATTAATATATATCTTTTTATAATTTATATATATTTTATATATGTTTTACATATATTCTATATTTATATATATATTTATTATATATTTATATATATATATATATATATATATATATATATATATATATATATATATATATATATATATATATATGTCATTTTTATGACATAGAGCATTTTATGCCAGAAGGCTAATTTTGGAGCTGCTTATTCAAACCTTGGAATTATATACACACATACACACATAGATACATACATACATATATATGAAGAAAAATATGCAGAAAAAAAACAAACAAAAATCTTAATATGCAATTATGCTGTATTAATGTTAATATAAAGTCAACGTCGGACGTTTTGATTAACATTAATATTAAGATTAATACAGCATAATTGCATATTAATATTTTTGTTTGTTTTTTCTGTATATTTTCTTCATACTATCGGATCTATACCCATATATTTGCTTATATATATATATATATATATATATATATATATATATATATATATATATATATATATATATATATCCTAGTTCATATGGTAAACATGATATATGGACACCGTGCATGCATCCTGCACTCGAGTGAATCAGTCAATGATACACGAATCCGCCATTCTCCCCATACATGTCCTGCCCACTGACCAGCGAAGGCGGTTTCACACTGACGCCATACAGACATTGCGAAATATATTGCCTATGGTTATTATAATTTTAAGTTATATAAGAGGTCGAAGCATTTATTACAATTGCCAAAGATTATCCAACAATATGCCATAGGTGTATCATAAAATTACGAATATAAAATTAAACAAAAATTACTCAATATTACATTAGCCTATTTATCACCGTTTCTCGCGGAGCTCTAAGCGACCTCTTGCGGAACCCTAGGGTTCCGGGGAACACTGTGTGAGAACCAGTCGCTTAGAGACTAAACCACTTTTATAAAAAAATAATATTAATATATTCTTACATTCCTAAAACCAAAGCGGCGCTTGCCATACATTGCATATAGACAATTGGCATCAGAAAGTCAACCTCGAGCGCACGATCAAAATACATAATCGCCAGAAAGAGGCTGTTTGTTGTAATGTCATAGCCACGGCGGTATAATTCTACTGACAGATCCCTGTGGACAGCGCCCATCCAACGAATGAGCGATGTCCTATCTTGTTCCCCAAAGTCTGTGCGATTTTTGAACCATCTTCCTGGACATCCATGTCTTGCCTTTAAAGAAAAAAAGAAAGACAGATAAATTTACGAGTATCGTTATTTTTTTATCAACCAAACATTATCAACAGTCTCTTCTGTTATCTTGATATATTGACGCTTTGTACTTATTTGTATCATTGTATACTACGCCATTTTATTTTAACCCATTAATGTCCACCGTACATTCAGGTATTATGAAAATTAAAATTAAAAAAATTCCTATATTAATAAGATTATAAAAAAAAATAATGTTTTTAATTAAAAATTTGTTTAAAAAAAAACAGTTTTAATAATGATGGCTGGCAACTCGTATTCAATGATATCCGTCAACCAGAGATGCTAGCAAATCCATATTGCAAGACGCTTGCTCAGGTGCATTTCGTGTTTGTTCAACATCCACTGAGCCTATCTGTACTTTATAGTGCAACTACGCTGAGCAGATATCAGTTACAGTTTCTGGGAAAGAGCGTGTTATCTAGCATGATCAATAATCTGAACAAGGCCAGCACGCTCAAGCCCTCAACCACGATGACTTGTAACTTCATGCTATCACAGCCATCGACGGCTCCCAAGGGTTCCGTCTATCCAGTTTCACTCACAAGGCTAGGGTCAACCCGTGTTATGGTTTTTCAGACACTTCCAAAGGTGCCGCACGCTAGGATCTCTACCACCAAACAAATAACCCGGGTCTCATGGTCAGAAAGTGAATGTTCAAACCACTCGGCCAGGGATTAATAATAATTATAATATTAATAATATGTTACTACCTATGACCCATTAATGATACGGTGGACATTAACGGAATAATTTTGAATTCTGATATATTCCTCATGTTTTACATATCCACTGTGAAGAATATATATATATATATATATATATATATATTGAACAATAAGAAAATAAAAAAAATTAAAATCTTTAGACACACTGGGTTGTAGATTAATATTCTTTCGTTTTTTTTTATTATTATTCCATTTAGATTCCTCGACTAGTTTCGACCGAAATGGCCATCATCGGGAGGAGAAATATTTCTGCTTGCTGGTAGCACTAAACTACAGAAATGAATTTTGTAACAATCCAGGAAGGCCGGTTATTTCATCGTTCAACTGCCACACGACAAAGATTTCCAAATACATTACCATTACATACAACCGCTAGCTAAGGAAGTAAAATCCTACATCAGAGACACAACAGATCTACTGAACAAAATTAATCACATACAAACAGTACCAGAGAATGCTATTCTAGTAACTATGGACGTTAGGTCACTCTATTCAAACATTAAAAACATCGAAGGGCTGGCCGCCCTTCAGGAAGCACTTACTAAAAGAAGAAAACAGGACCCCCCCAGAAGTCATCATAAAACTCATGGAGCATGTCGTTACATTGAATACTTTCAACTTCAATGGAGCACACT
This sequence comes from Acanthosepion pharaonis, assembly GCA_903632075.3. Classification (NCBI taxonomy): domain Eukaryota; kingdom Metazoa; phylum Mollusca; class Cephalopoda; order Sepiida; family Sepiidae; genus Acanthosepion; species Acanthosepion pharaonis. Next base: position 3,426,715 of record CAHIKZ030005170.1, on the reverse strand, counting down.
ACCTTCACATAAGAGGTTGTGCCATGGGCACCATTGCAGCTCCATCATATGCTACAATATTCATGGGAAAATTTGAGGAGACCCATATCTATCCAATCATTGGTAGCGACTGCGTATTCTATGCAAGATATATCGATGATATATTCTTTGTATACACGGGTAGTGATGACAAACTTACCCAATTCCTTATGACCCTAAACACAGTGCACGACTCAATTAAGTTTGACTATGAAAAATCCACAACATCAGTAACATTTTTAGACACCCGCATTTACATAGATTAAAACAGGAAACTACAAACGACACTACACACTAAAATCACCGACACCCACAATTATCTACACTTTAAGTCTTCCCACCCTAAACACCTCAAAGAGAACTTTCCCTATTCACAAGCACTTAGACTCAGAAGGATATGTTCCAACAATGAAGAATTAAATAAACACATTGAAAATCTGGACATCAATTCACAACACGTGGCTATAAACAACACCTAATCAGGGAACAAATAAAAAAGCAATTTCCACACCTAGAGAAAACACCCTAATATACAAGATTAAAAATAAATCTAGCCGCATCCCTCTAGTAACCACTTTCAATCCCACTCTGCCTCCACTATCCCAAATAATCAAACGTCGCTGGGAAATACTACATCTCAAACCAGACCTAAAAAACTGCTTAAGGAACCCGGCCTTCTTACATATTGTAGACCTAAGAACCTAAAAGAAATCATAAGTAGTAACCACATTTCAGGGGACAAGGTAATCCGTAATGAACTAAGAACAAAAAAACAGGATTTTCCCAACCATGTAACAACAAAAAGAAGTTTATGTTGCAAAACCATATTAAGAACACAAATTCATTCACTAGCTCAATCACTAAATCTACTTTCAAAATCTACCACGATTCTAACTGTAGAAGTCATAACATAATTTACCTCCTAGAATGCACACTATGCCAGAAACAATATGTAGGAAAATCTGAATGGCCCTTTCACTACAGAATTAATAATTATCGTAAGCGAATTAAATCGACTCCCCATGAAAAATTATTACCTGTAGAACAACATTTCCGCCTGGAAAAACATGATTTCAAAACCCATGCCAAATTCACTATAATTGAGAGAATAGAAAAGTTCAGAGCAGATAACATTAGAAAGATTTTAAAGTCCCATGAAAATAAGTGGATACAACGTCTAAAAACAAAATACCCAGCCGGGCTAAATCATAAATTTAACAATATATAGATAGTAAAAATATATAACTCAACAAATCAAAACCTACCCACATTTCTCACCCACACAAGACAGACATACTTACGGAGGTATTGAGACCTCACACTTATACACTCACCCACACTAATATATACACTTACACACATCATACTCACTCACTCCCTAATGAGCCAAATGATAACACACATCCACAGCAATACACACGCTTACACATATCATACTCACTCACTCCCTAAGAACCAAATAACACACACACAAACACTAAACAGAGACACATCCCCTCACCAGGTCCAATAAAACTGTCAAACTGACCAGAGAATTCAGAATAACATGTATCTATGCAGCTCTTATCTCAAATAACAACTTAAAAGAGACTGTTTCACCAACACAAGGAATGTTAAAAGATTCATATTAAAAAGATAAAAAAATAAAAAAAAACAAATGAAAGCTACAGACAAAAGTTCATTTTCTCCAGCAAAAGACATTCATTTCTGTAGTTTAGTGCTACCAGCAAGCAGAAATATTTCTCCTCCCGATGATGGCCATTTCGGTCGAAACTAGTCGAGGAATCTAAATGGAATAATAATAAAAAAACGAAAGAATATTAATCTACAACCCAGTGTGTCTAAAGATTTTAATTTTTTATTTTCTTATTGTTCAATCAATATATATATATATATATATATATATATATATATATATATATATATATATATATATATATCATTTATATAAATTTCCGTTATTTAATTTAAAAAGTGTATGTTCATTTGTTCTTTCCTTAAATGAAATCTTTTTGCAAAAAAAAAGTCTGTTTTTGTACGCATGTGCAAAGTACAGATAAGTAAAAAGTCTGGGATCAGTTTTGCACTTTATCGTTATTATAAACAGTATTCCACTTCCAAAATGACAAAAAAATCGGCAAATATGGACGTTCTTGCCCGCAAAAAAACGGAGAGTCAGAAGGACGGTTTATTTTCCATTATTTATTAGATTGTTTATTTAAACTATTTAAAAATGGTAAGTAATAAAAATGTCCTTATAGTTGGTTCACATATTTTAATAATTTAGTAAATGTTTGTAAGTTTATGAATAAAAAATTGTTTTCATATGTATTTCTTTATAAATTGGTAAATGATAAATATTGCATGGCATGGGTTTTTTGGAATGTTAAAAATATAAAATTATTTTTGTAAATAAACAATCTAATAAATAAATAATGGTTAATATTTTTGTTGTAAATGCTCAAAAACAAAAAAATATAAATTCACTTTCTTCATATGCTTAGGTTTTCTAACAATATTAATTTTTAAAAACAATAAAGATTGACGAGGGGGTGAAGGTGATTAAAATAATAGCGGTATCAATAAAGATTGACGAGGGAGTGAAGGTAATTAAAATAATAGTGGTATCAAAACAAACTGACGAGGAAGTGAAGGTAATTAAAATAATAGCGGTATCAATGCAAAAACTGCCCTGTTGACACGGCGTTTTTTTTTCGGTCACTAAGGTCCAAGTTTTTCAAAAAACAATATTCTTCGATTCTGACATATCTCGTGGGTAGAGGAAGGTCTAAGGAATGCTAATCTCCAAAAATTATTTCCAAAAATATATTTCTATTTTTTTTTTTTTTTACCTGTTGATCAGTCTACTTAAGTAATGCCAAGAATCATTATAATTAATGGATGTTTTTGTGATGTCAACGAACACTCGTTCCCACTTTTGTGATGTCAACGAATACTCATTGTCACGTTCGTAATGCTCGTTGTAGTAGAGACTTTGTAATCGCACATACAACTATAGTAGTGCCGTTGAACAATACTAGTGTCAGATGCCTTCAAATAACACTCACACTAATAGTACTTGCTCGATAATACTCGCTCAAATAGTAATCGATATAATGATCCAAATAGACAAATGGTATAGTGAATAGAGTAGAGAATAGCGGTCCATATAGTAATAAAGGATAGAATAGAAGTGCAGATTCGAATAGTAACGGAGAATAGAATAGAAATAACGATCCTTAGTCATCACGCGACTTCCTATATATATGCGTTTCCTCTATGGTCACCTGGTCTACTTAATTCAATAATGAGATCGCATGTGTCTACTCATTGGCAATCTATGTTCAAATTCAAGTGTCGGCAGCAACACTTTATTCCTGTGCTATGCGAGAAAAGAATATTCTCACAGTTTGCATTTACCCCATCAGGGGCATTATTATATCCCTGATATAATAATACCTTATTTCACGGACGGAACGGAATAGCTGCAAGAAAAGGAATGACAAACATGCGTTGTTCTCAGATAGAGTTTTATACCGTTAAGTCGTACACAAAATTATGCGCACATATTACGCATGCCTCACACAGAGGAGCTATAACACCTGTAATATCAACAAACAGTGCGAAAATGGTGAAAAGAGAGAGGGGATCTTACTTGTAATGATTCCTGAGAATCTTGTGTTTCTGAAGAACCTATAGTTGGGATTCTTAACCAGTCATTTTTTTCCAACATGTGGACTGCGGACCGTAAATAGTTTCTATATCAAGTAAAAATGTATTCCCAAAGGAAAACAGCGCTATGGGCTTGTGAGCTGACGCTTTGGTAGCTCCTCAGAGGGAGGCAGATTTTACTTGGCCGGGGCCTGGCAGATTTAACTTCGGTCCATAATGAAAAAAAAAAAAAAAAGCTCAGTTTGACTCTTGGAAGCTGACTGCCCACTTTCGTTACTCTAATGGGCTGTCATGTGACCTATTTGACTTCATCTCAACCAAAGAGGGATAATCACCTTTTTATATCCTTAAACCGAACAAGTACTGTGTAGTATTAATTCCTGTCCCAAATTAAAATGAAAATTTACCTCTTTTTCCAAAAGATATTTATATATAGGGACATTTCCGAGCTTTTCACCATTTAGGGAATTGTATTTATTTCTGATCATTGAAGCATATTCGTCACTCAATGGGCTATACCTGTAATTAAACAGGCAAAACTAAGAAAGTTCAGGGTAAAAAGTGAGATAGAAAACTTCCAATGACAAATCCACTTAGAAAAACAATTCAAAGTATGAACTTGGTGCAAAAGTAATGTCCGATTTCAAGGTCTATATTAAAAATGTAAAAGCACATGATTATGAAAATATTTATTCGTTAACATAACTTCCTTTGCTTTCTTGAATATCATTCCATCTGTCAATAAGCTTATAAATGCCACGTCTGTAAAATTCCTTAGGTTTTGAAGCAAAATATGAATCATTTTCAACCTCTTCTATCGAGGTCAACCTAAGACCATCCAATTAATTCTGTTGTCCCCGAAACAAGTGATAATCAGAAGGAGGAAGGTCAGGAGAATATGGTGGATGAAGCAACATTTCCAAAACAAGCTCTTCCAAAAGATTTTTACTCAATTGAGCTGTGTGATGACAAGCATTATGGTGATGGATGATGACACTCTTTCTGTTCACTAAGGAAGATCGCTTTTGCTTCAAAGTTGTTTTCAAACGACGAAATTGAACGATTTTTTAATGTCAACGAACACTCGTTTGAAATTTTTGTGATGTCAACGCTTACTCGTTGTCACTTTCTTAAGGCTCGTTGTAGTAGAGACTCTGTAATCGCAGAAAACTATAGTACGCCGTTGAACAATGCTGGTGTCAGACGCCTTCCAATAATCTCGCACTAATAGTACTTGCTCGATAGTACTCGATTGAACAGTAATCCGTACAGTGATCCTAATAGAGAAATAGTATAGAGAATAGCGAACCTTATAGTAATAGAGGATAGAATAGAAATGCAGATCTATATAGTATAGAGGATAGACTAGAAGTAACGATCCGAATAGTATAGAGGATAGACTAGAAATAGCAATCGTTAGTCGTCAGCTACTTCCTACATATATGCTTTTCTCTATGGTCAGGTGGTCTATTTAATTCAATAATGGGATCGCCTGTCTTTGCTCACTGGCGATCTATGTTCAAACTCAAGTGTCGGCAGCGACACTATTCCTTTATAACAAACGAGAACCACAAATCTCATAAGTACTATCTAAAACTTTCTTCTCAAAAAACGGACATTATTTTTGCACCAATCTGATATTTACAACAAAAATTTGTTATTTTATTCATTTATAATGTTCACTTTCAAATCGTATAAACATTGAGACACACCTCAAGCCTTCTTCTAATTGCCTTCCTTTTCCTCCTTAACAGTCCAGTCACTCGCTCTCGTATTTGTCTATATTTCTGAGATGAGTTATTATGTACACTATTTACATTATTCGGACTATTGTCCTCATCTTTGTTGCCATATTTATCACAACGTTTCGGCCGTTGTACACAACAATATCAAACAATATCTGTATAAATGTATTTGTCCAAATTAGAAAGATTTTGATTTTTTTTTCTTCTTACACAGCTTTCTATTCTTAGCAAGAACTTTTTCCAAAATTCTCAACAGTTATTCTTTCCATGTTAGCATCAGCATTTTGGCAGCTTTAACAAGGATTATTTTATTCTCCGAGTAACATAAGTTTCCTATCAAATTTTTAATAAAAGGCGTTTGAATTTGTTTTCTCTTATAACAAAAATGATCATTCCGATGCTAAAAAGTGAAACATTAAGCCTTGGTTGGTAGCCAGTCGATGAGCAAGATGCACTGTTGATAAAAAATTGTGGAGAAGGCAACAAGAAAACAATCTTTTTTTCAAGGAGTTATTACAACTATTTACATTATTTAGACTAGTGTCCTCATCTTTGTCGCTATATTTATTACAACGTTTCGGCCCTTGTACGCTCCGGCCTTCTTCAGGTGGTTGCAATGACGAACTGAACCCTTTATTTCGCTCGCTGGGGTAGAATGTTCTAGTTCCACGTGCGATAGTCCCAGAAATTCATAGACAGATGTCCTTAAGGACACGTGGCACAGTAGATAAAGGCACTGGTTGGATCCAGTGACAGAACCCAAAGAGTTGTGAGTTCAATACCCAGTTAAGGTAGTGGAGAACTTGGAGAGCTGAATTAACGGCAGATAACTGACATCCATTAGGCATGACACGGATATCAGACAAATGAAATCTTTTTGTTTGTATTTGTCCCCGATATAGATTAGCTAACACACTACAAACCCAAGTTTTCTTAAAACCCATGTTACTCTGTAAAATAATATATAAGAGTTTAAGGATTCTTTCCAATCGTTACTTTTTCACTTATAAAAAATGACACCATAATTTCAATTGCTTTTTTATCAGAGCGTCATTTTACGATTATTATTCTTTGTTGTTTTTTACTATTCTTTTTAAGAATCTAAGTTTTACAGTAAATTTACTAACCTATCTTCTTCCGAATACTGGACATCGAAATCAGGATCCATCTCTCTTTTGGAAACAGATGATTAGCAAGACTTAAGTCTTTTCTTAGGATTTAAAAAAAGTAAAACGGTCTGTCGCTAATATGACGTCATCTATTATTGTCGATAGGTTTCATTGCAAAATTACGAATATACTTGAAAATTTAATATGAAGTGAGTATTTTTATTTTTACCGAGAAAATTGTTAATCAAATGTTTCTTTTGGTCTTAGTGTTTTGGAATTATTTATAAATGGAAATTTATTATGGAATTTGCATAGTAAAAAAAAAAAAACAACACGACCAAAAGAATGTATCAAAATTTTACTTTTTTCGATTTACTTCTTTCTTTTTTTACTTTTAATAAAATTAGAAATTATAATCTTGAACTCATATGATATATTGCTTATTTAAATTGAAATCACATCATATTAGAAGAGACCAGCAAGTAATAATTAAATTAACGATGATTGAATTATAAATTGTTAATCTTGCGAGACATCACAAAAAATATTCAAACTTGATATATTGTATCCCTCCTCTCCGTTAGTGAGTGTGCATCTTGATTCTGTCTGCATGCAGAATACAGCGGCCACTTATTATTTTTCTGAGGTGGTTGGGTCCTACAGTTTGAACGTTTTGTTATACTTTAGTTTCGTTTACTGGGTTCATTCCCGCCCCTCTCATTTCATGAACACTTATATATATATATTGAGCACTGTTGAGAGATAAGCTGATTCTATAAACAACAGTAAAATGAATTGGAGCCCTCTGACTGATTGGTGTTTGTTTACATTTGTAAAAACAATACGCTAGAATTAGGCGTTTCGCTCTGCTAAATGGTGATAGCTCAGCGGTAGAACCTCTAAGTAACACCAAATTGGACGGGTTTCGGTCCTGGCTTGAAGCTTTCGGATGTCTAGTTTCAATGAGGAGCTGCGAAACAGTACTGTCTGCGAATGACACTATATATATGTGTATATACTAACAGCATGGCCCGGCGTTGCCCGTGCTTGATTCAAAAATAGTACGACTAACAGCAATCGCTATCACTTGACGTAAAATATTTTTGCCCTTCCTTGCCTTTAGAGGAGTGCCCTTTGCCGTGCTGATGTTGTTATATGCCTTACTTCTTGCCTATATCACACTGCCAACTTTTTCTAAGCTCTATAGTAAACATTAAATCTGTTACGAAAAAAGAACTAAACAAAATAAGCACAATACGATCAGCTTTAAAAACGGAAAAAACATTTTTAAGGGTTGACCGATTGTCGATTTGCACTCTGTTTGGGGGGTGCTCAGAGTTGAAACTTCAAATGATGACTCCCAATAGCCTCTTCATAAATCCGCTCGATTTTCGCTAAAAACCGACATGCGGTTGAGACGCAATCTGGGCGTATCGGTTTTTGGGTTTTATCGATTTTCCGCGCTGTTTAGGGGTCCGTGGTCATGAAACTTCTGGACAACACTTCTAATGGTAGACTCTAAGAGGGTGTCAAATTTGGTCATCATTCCTTCTGTAAGCAGAATTTTTTCGATTATCGATTTTTTCGATTATCGATTTTTTCGATTATCGATTTTTTCGGAACCTGATTCCGAACTCAAAAATCGGGCTCTGTCATGTCCTTACGGCAGCCATTTGCAAACTTGTGTTGAAAACCGCATCGAAATCGGGTGAGAAATGCGGCCTGGGCGAGGTAACAACGCCCACGACAGACACACAGACAGACAACATGAGAAATATAGATAGTAGATTTGGGAAAAGCAGACGTTTGAACTATTTGTACATAATGAAATTTTATGTCAGGTTTTTTTGGGTTTTTTTAGGCTCCGGGTAAATTTGTGGTATTGTTTTATATGTAGTATTGAATGATGACGGGTGAGTTTTTGTGGTGAATGAGCAAATTGTAAGAATGCATGGATCGTGAATCAGCTTAGATATATCTCGGATAGAAAGTGTCGACCAGCCATTTCCCACTTCCCCTTTGGTTTCGTGCCACAATTGTTTTAATTAAAACAATAAATATATAATTATTAAGAATAATCCAGAATTTATGCAAGGAGCAAACTGTCTGCATACGGATAGAAAATTATTTCTGTAAGTATACAACAATAGAGTTGGATGTAATACAAGGATGTGTCTTCTCACCAGACTTATTCAATCTTTAAAGTGAGGTGAGGTTTTTTTCTTTTTTTCTTTTTTTTTTTTTTATACAATGATGCCCACCCTGTTCATTCGGTACAAAGCACAAGAGCCACTCGAGGTAAAGGGTTTCAAAGAGGCACTGTTTATGTTTATGTAGAGAATATAACAGTTAGCCCTAGACTTAAACAGGTTAAGATTGGTGTGATCGAGGAAGCATCATCTTTGGAATTGGTTTCACAATGCAGCGGTTTGTAAGAAGAAATTGCTCGTATAATCTTCATCTCAGCTATGGAATTCTGAGAGAATTAGAAATCCTACCATGATTTATTATTGGCAGCCACAATCTTAACAATATTGGATAAGCAGATGACACTGTGTTGATAGAAAGGAAAAATACAGGAATTCCTAAAGAAGGAAAACAAGAAGAAAGGGATAAACATCAATTGTAAGAAGATTCTCTCTTCATCTTTATCTTTCTCTCTCTCTATCACACACACACACACACACACACACACATACAAACACAGAGAGCCATCCTATTCTAGTTCAAGTCTTCAAATAAATGGATTTAAGCGATCATTAGGTAAAGATAATAGCAGCACAAAGTTTACTGAATTTAATAATAAATCGAACAAATTGGAAGTAAATACTTATTTTATAACAACAAAAACATTTTTTGTCAACTTCCATGATTTAAAAAAATATACTTAATCATTTGAACTTCAAACAAAACCAAGCCGTTAAATTATATATATATATATATATATATATATATATATATATATATATATATATATATAGAGAGAGAGAGAGAGAGAGAGATTTGAATAAATCAAATGACCAGATATAAGCAGCAACTGTATACGTGCATGTTGGCGTGCATGGACAGCCAAGCAAATAAATAATCATCAAATTTATTCATGAGGTGTAGACATAACAGTGCTCGATGTGGGTAGACAGAGCAAAGATATACATTAATAAATATACATATATAAATACCTACGTTTAGGTTTGCGACTTAAGTTTCGCTGCTTTCCCAGCTCACCGAGTATAATTTGTGCCCGATGAGCTGGAAAACCATCGAAACTTAAGTCACACCACTAAACGTAGGTATTTGTATATATAGATTTATTAATATATATATATATATATATATATATATATATATATATATATATATATATATATACAAGTATAGGATTTGTGTATACATAATAAATTCCAATAACTACAAAATACTATTCTTAAAAAGTGCTCAATACAGAGTAGAGCAAATATAATTATTTATTTGAAAATTATAACATAAATATGTTATAAAATAACTATAAAATAGCCATTTTGTTTGACCACTTCTGGTGTCTTATCAAGTGATGGTGTTGAATTCAACACCATCACTGGATAAGACACCAAAATAAATTCAAATAAATAATTATATATATATATATATATATATATATATATATATATATATATATATATATATAAATTGCGTATATTTTGGCAGCATGTTTTAATTAAGACATGGTTCATTGAATAATTTAGACAGGTTTAGTCTACTTATTTTCAACTGGATCCTTTCATATTCATGGACATGCTTTTTGGTGAAAATTACGATGTTGATACATGTTATTCATTTGGGGTCTTTTCGACCTTAGCACAATGTCATTTAACTATAAGAGTGAAGGCTCAAATGACTATAAAATAGCAATTATAAAAACCCTAATAAACCGTGTAAAAATTAATTCCTCCACAAAACAGATTTTCAACTGTGAACTAAAAATATAAAACAAACTCTTATTAATAATAAATTACTTAATCATATTGTTGATAAACAAATAAGATGTTCTATTAGAAATTTTAATACAAAGTAAATAGAATATAATACTACTTCAATTAACCCCAAACACATTAATCTTTTATGTTGTAACCAAATACATTCTAATTATAAACAAGATGAAAATATCCTAAAAAAATAATAAATGCTAACACATTCACCACAGACCCTAATAAAAAAATAAAATTAGTGATATACTCCACAAAATCCAGTATTTCCAATTTAGTTATTTGTAATGTTTTTCCCCAGTAACTAATATGTTGCAGAAAACCAACATTGTATATAAATTTAAAAGTCTTCTGGGAGAGTGTAAAAAAATAATATTTATGTTGGCCACACTATGTTCACGTTGTCTCGGATGCTGAATATTCATTTGAATGATGCATCCAACATTTCTAAAGATTTACAACAGCATACCTGTCCAGATTCACAATTCAAAAAAATTACAGATTTGTTTCACACATTGAATCTGCAACCATTTGAAGGAGAACAAAAGAATAAGTAAATAACAGCTTTTGAGGTCAAGTGACAACAAAGACGGACATTGAGGATTTCTGGTTGTAGGTCTATATTAACAGTTATAGGAGGGGTTGCAACAATCTCTTCTGGTTCTGCTGTGTAGAAAGAAGACTGAGCTTTTTCTACACTAATTTTTGAACATGGACTCATCCATTGCTATGAGTAGAAGATCTGCTCCTAGTAACATCGTCACATAGTGTTTGAATTGTATGCATTGCCACAGTGAACTATGGTAATCTCTATTACTGTATTATTAATCTATGTCTCGCAAGTGATTAAACCATTTTTTCTTTCAACCTTTTTGTTTCGGTGTTCCTTGCAGTATTATTAACCAGAACTAAGAGGGTTATACAAACATTGTAATGTTCACTCTTGGAGAAGGACAGACTGTCTGTCAGGAAGTTTCAGTGCCACCTGTTTTTGTCCCTAGTTGCGCATTGTGATGTTGAGATGTGCAGAGAGTTTGTAAGAGGAAATTTTGAAGGGAAAAGCTGAACTGTTAGTCAGACATGGAAGATGCTGTTCCAAGTTTCACCTAAATACCTACTCTGTGCAAGTAAAGTCCTGATATAAACACCTAAATATACTAAATAAAACTGGGTTCATGTCCTCCTTTCTCACCATGGCATTTGTTTTATTTCCTTGTGAGCTTGCAGTGGGCCTTTTCCCAGTTTTTGCTGCACACCAACACCAACAAGTATGGCTGCACAACATTGGGTAGGCATTGGTTGGTCAGTGGAAAGCTGGTTGAGGGATATCGTCATATAATTAAATTCCATCCCCAAATCATCTAAGGTTAACAGTATCCCTATTTCAATTACATCTGATTACACTCATTTTTATCTTCATCTTAATCAATGCCAATCTAATCTCATATTTTAATACTGCAGGTCGTTCCATGTTTTTATTCATAATAATGTTTTCTATTCCCAGTCATATATACACAAATCAAAAGAGGTGAAAGACAAGGATGTGCCTTCTCACCAGACTTATTTAACATTTACAATCTCGAGAGAATTAGAAGTCCTACAGGATTCATTATTGGTAGCCACAATTTTACTGACATAAGATATGCAGATGACATAGTGTTGATAGCAAGCATAGACAGGAAACTCTAATAACTCCTACAGGAGATAATGGAAAGCAAGAAGAAAGGACTAAGCATTAATTGCAAGATGACAGAATGCATGTTTGTTAGCAAAAGAAACAGCCCAACATGCAAATTAGAAATTGGACATACCAAAATCAAACACCATCAGCAAATTAAATATCTGGAAAGTGTTTTAACATAGGATGGTAAGTGTGAAACTGAAATCCGAAGAAGGCACATTGGGATATTGAAAAATGACATTCAAAGGCTAATCAAAGTATTAAGAAAAGGAAAATTGTGTTAGAAACAAAGAGTACTGAACAGTTACATAATATCAGTTCTCCTATATGGCAGTGAATGCTGGATAATCTCCTCACAGCTGAAGAGGAGACTTGAAGCAACAGAAATGTGGTCCTACAGAAAAAATAATCCCTAGAATACCAAGGACTGAATATGCAGAAAATGACAAAAGTTTTAGACAATATGAAAACAAAAAGGAGACTTATACATAACATCAAAAAGAGGCAGTTGAAATTTCTTGGGCACATAATGAGGAAAGAGAGCATAGAAAATTTGACACTCACAAGACATATTGAAATCAAAAGGGACAGAGAAAAATAGTGCATGACCTTTCTAACAAGCATGTGTAGATGGATGGCAGAACAGAGTTTAGGAGAGGTAGCAAAAAAAAATAAAAATTTACTAAGAGCTACATAGGACAGGAAATTGTTCAGAGCCATGATCACCAATGTTCTCAAGGTACATGACATATAAAAGAAGACCCTAGTGATGGAAGGGTCTTTAATGAATTCGTCTCATTTGTATCATATCTTCATTTTTCTATTATGATTGTTCTCTTTTATTAAATTTTATGCATTCTCTCAAAGAATGCATTTTCTGTCTTATTATTTAATTTGTTTTTTCATGCATGCCTGACATGTCAGTTTTTCTGTAGAGTTTCTATATCTATACACTTCTTATTAAGCCATTCATCTTTTGCTTGCTTGTATCTATATCTAATACAGTATAACCCGGATATAAGAGACTCGGATATAAGAGAAACCCGGATATAACAGAGATTTTCTCTGGTCCCGAATTAGAGCCTGTATTAATGTATATAAAATAGACCAAACCCGGATATAAGAGAAACCCGGATATAAGAGACTTCTTCTCCGGTCCCGACAACTCTCTTATATCCGGGTTACACTGTATTTTTGTTAAAACATCCTATATTCTCAACTATTCCTTGCTATTACCTGTCTCACTTTCTTTTCTCTTTTTTTTTTTGGAATGACCTCTTTTGCTGGTGTCACTCATGAAAGTGTTTTACTTTGAACTATCAATGTCTTATAAACTTTTATATTTGCTCTTTACTGCATCAGCATAGATTTGTTTGCAAATTGAGTATTTCTGAAGTCTGTTTTATTATTTTTTAGACATTGTTTGAGGTTAATTTAATTTTTGGAATGTTATCCTTAGTTTAAATATGACCAGAAGAATGACATTCCCACGGCCAGCATATCTATATTTTTAAAACATTTTTCTAATTATTAGATTAATCTATATGCTTTTTATATCGCCTTTTTGTTTGGCTTTTCCATATAGATAAGCATCTTGACTGCCTAATATCTCTATAGTATAGAAGTGCAGGTGTAATTAAAAGATTTACTGTTATGATTAATAACTATCTTTTAAGTCGAAACATCTTCAAATATGAAGAAACTGTGTAGATATACAGAATGACTGAATTTAACTGTTGAGAAAAACACGAGTTTTAACATTCATAAAAACTTTGAGAAGGGAGGTAACTAATATTGTTACTCAACTGGAGTTGCCTCCCATGATGTTTTTTTTTTTAATTTCATCTGCGATATTTTATTTATTTCATTAGAAATTTCGGAAACTAAATCTAAATATATAAATAAAACGATTCAAAAATATCTTCTTTTGTTACAAGAATTATCGATGGGGAAAAAAATTGTAGAATTGTTTAATATATGTCCTACCATCATTCTTTACTCAGATTTGGGATCTGATTTGAATTCAGATTTGTTCGTCTCCAAGACTGATTGCTATAGCAAGACTAGAAAGCCTAGTCTACACTTTTATATTTACTTGGATAGGAAGAGATGAATTCATTCCTTTCCCAAAAAAGAAGATAATTTTCTTTCATCAAAGCTTCAAGAATAATGTCTTTTAGATGCAACAGTTTTTCATTTATTTTTATCATATTTATTTTATCTTATTTTATTTATTTATATATTAGCTTTATTTATATTATTTAGCTTTATTTTCAATTTATCCTTATATAATTTTACGCTCTTTCGCATGTAAAAACTAAATTTAAATAAGATTTAAAATTAAAATAGATTCAAAAACTACTGGAACATCTTAAAATGGATTTTAAGTCTCATGTTTAAATAAAAAAATCTGACTTGTAGAAATGTTGTTGATATATGGCATTAAGTGGAACAATTATATTGAATCAATTGCTAGATCTTTTGCTAAGAAGGTTGGTTCATTTATAAATCTACCATTTGTCTACTCATTGAATATTGCTGTCGGGTCACCTTCTCCTAATTTCAAAACCGCTACTAGGGAATGTTTTCCAGTACTATAAATACTCGGTGATATCTTTTTTTGCCCTCTTTTTCTTATTTTTCCACAGAGACATCAATTTATTGTGGAAGAACATATTCCATTTTTGGGACACGCATGAACCATACACTTACATGAATGTACACAACTTTCGCTTTCATTTTTGCTAGGGATTTCTCCTACACCAAACTACATATATGCAAACAATTAACTAACTTAAATGTTTTCTTCATTCATGTTCATTAACACCCAACCATATTCTATTGTATATGTAACCTTTTATTGTTAATACATTATCATTTGTTTGTACAGATTTATATTGGTCCTTGTTGTTTCTATTAACATTTCTTTAGATGGACTCATATTCCGAGTCTGCCATGTTGGTTATGGGCATTCCAGGAGACACACGTGTTTATCTCTCAACACATACACAGGACTGCAACAATTGCTGTCATATCTTGTCTGGTGCTCCAAAGTTATATATCTCAAGATTCTTGACACAATCCAAAGGATCTGTTATGTTATTAGTCCTGACATGGCATCTTGACTTCAATCACTTTTCCTTTACTGTCTTTTATATAATTATTTTCATGGCAGTTATTCTAATCAGCTCTCCTCCTTGTTACTTCAACCATGTGAATTTAAACATTGTACTAGATTGGCTATTAGGTCCCATTGTTTTAATTGAAATAGCTAGATTTAACCATAAGTTCTATTCCAATAGTTTCTTTTCTTGCACTTCTTACCTGTGGAATTCTCTTATAGTTTTTTGCTCCTCTGCCACCTATGATCTTTAAAAATTTAAATGCAAAGTCAATCACCATCTTCTGTCTCCCTGAACACTGTTCTTTTACTGTCCTTTCTCTTCACTAGAGTCTTCTCTTTCACTCTCAGTCACCACTTGCATCTTAATGGCATTATCATTGCTTGCGGTAAAATGATTAAAAAAATGAAAATAATTTTTAAAAAAAAAAGAAAAACAGAACAGACAATTCAAATCCGTATGGGAAATGCATGGAAATATCCCAGTGTAGTTTTTTTTTTTTTTTTAAATACCACTTCCCTTCAAGACATAGGTGATCATGGTCCTCCACAGTTTCCTTTTCATTATTATCTGTGAATTGTCATTACTTATTTGAAAAGACAGCAGAGTGATTTTTCATTGTCTTTTCCACAGTTAAAAATTCAGAGTCTTCCTTTTCCTAGACTGGTTGCCATCCATCTCTAGAGAACTCAGACAAGGAAGAAGAGATGAACTCATACTTTTCCCAATGATGTTAATGTAAAAGTGTATGAAATATCTTCTTCTTTTATGTGCCATGTCCCTTCAGAATGTAGGTGATCGTGGCCCTCCACCCTCTCCTGTCCCTTGTAGCTCTTAATAAGTTTTTTGTTATTTCTCCCAGAACCTGTTCCGCCATCCACTTGTTCAAACCGATTAAGTATGTCACTCATTGCTTTCCCCCCCATCCCTCTTTCCCTCTATCCGTCCTGTGAGTATCAGATACTCCAGGCCCACTTTTCTCATTATGTGTCTCAGAAATTTCAACTGCCTCTACCTGATATTAAGTATAAGTTTTCTCTTCATTTCAATTTTCTCTAAAACCTCAACTTTACTCACATGTTCAGTCCATGGTTTCCTCAGCATCTTTCTGTAGAACCACATTTCTGTTGCTTCAAGTCTCTTCTTCATCTTTGAAAAGATTGTCCAAAATTCAATACCATACAGGAGGACAGATATCATGTAACAGTTCAGTACTTATTCTTTATGTATTTCCTATTCTTGTGGGTCTATAAATTTTTTTATTCTTATAGATTTCTAAGCTTTCTTATTCCTTGTGAATCCATAAGATTTCTTGTTCTTGTGGATCAATGAAATTTCTTGTTCCTTGTGAATCCTCATCCTGGGTAAGACAATAAACTATGTCCAACAGCAGGGCCTCTGATCAGGAGGTTTTGAGAAGCGTTGAACCACCTATTAATTGCTGGTGTTCCCAAGTTCACCCTGACCCGGTGTAGTAACACCTGTTAGGGTCCCAGCAATGGGCAAATAGTTAACACCCAAAATTATTAAAAATACTTTGTAATAAAAAAATTATTACCAGCAATAATTTTTGAAGGAAAAATTATTATCAATACTTTTAAAAAATACTGGCAATACAAACAGCTATACATTCTTTGAAAAAAATATTATATAGATTTCTTCAAGGAAAAATATTCCCAGAAATAGATTTTTGAAGAAAAACATATTACCAGCAATAAAAATTTTGTCGGCATTAAATAACCCATTGAGGTTGATATACTGTAAAACATAAACCAGACCAAACGAAAACCTTCTAAATCCATAAGATTTCTTGTTCTTATGGATCAAATAAATTTCTTAGTTTGTGAATCTATAATATTTATTATTCTTGTGGATTCATGAAATTACTCATTTTTTATCCATAAAATTTATCATTTTTGTGAATCCATAATATTTTTTATTCTTTTGGATATATAAAATGTCTTTTTATTGTGGATCAGTAAGATTTCTTATGAATTCATCAGAAGTCATATTATTTTGAATCCATATTTCTTATTTATTATTTTGGATCCATATAAGAAGACATATTATTTTGGATCCATATTTCTTATTCTTGTTCATTCCATGGTATCCTCAGTAGAACCACATTTCTGTTACTTCAAGTCTCTTCTTCATCTTTGAGAAGATTTTCCTGCATTCACTGCCATACTGGAGGATAAATATCACATAACAGTTCAACACTCTTTTCTTTGTTTCCAACAAAACTTTCCTATCTTTAGGCCTGACTTTGAACCTGGCTTGTCATTTCCATTTTCTGTGTCAATAACCTTTACACTATTCAAACATCTAAGCACAGGTTTTTTTTAATCAATTCACCCCAAGCAAGGCAGTAATGCCACTATGATATAAATAGCTACTGAGAATGAGAAGACTTTAGAAGGAACCAGAAACCTAAACAGTAAAAAAAATGGGATAAACGTCTACTCCAGTTCAAGAAGCTGAGGAGGAGTGTGAACCAGGCGATAACTGAACCTATGTACTCCTGTTAAGAGTTGTACTTCAAAAAATCTTTCACTTTAAGCTTTCAAGAATATTGATAGAAATATGGATCCTGAAGCAAAAACTTGGATCCTTAAATTTGATTCTCACACAGGATAATAATCTAAAGGATTAAAGTGGCGGTTCCTGAATTTGATGGCATAGTAATTGTGAGTTCAATTCCTATGTTGGGTAGTACAGTCACCATAGAAACAAGGTTAACAATAACTGTTACAATAATAATGTGCTTTGTTTAGTACTGCTCAGGGCATGGAGATAATTTTATTATAATTACTAGCAATTTCCATTTTAAAGTAGTTAAAGACATTTCCACAGTACTGTATATTAAGCCTGCTATAGCACAGAAAGTCATCTGAACTTCAGTAATATACAATAGATTAGAAAAAGGCAAAAACTGCTAATGTAATGCTAATTAACTACTAATGCTAATGCCAATGTTAATAAACTGCTAATGTAATGCTAACTAATGCTAATGTTAATAAACTGCTAATGTAATGCTAATTTGGGGCCTTGCAAACATGCCAGATTTTCTTGATAGAGTATTTTCAACATGATAATAGAATTCCTGTCAAGTAGGTTTGGACACCATAATTGCATTTTTTTGTTTACAAGTTGAATCAAGTGTTATAGTTATTAACAAAAAGAACAGCCCAATGTGCAAATTACAAATTGGAGAAACTGAAATCAAACAAATACAATTTAAAATATCTGGAAGGTGATTTAACAGAGGTTGGAAAGTGCAACAATCAAAGATGTCTTCCAAAAGCTAAGAAAGATATTAAAAAACTGGAAAAGAGTACTGAACTGTTACATATCAGTCCTCCTACATGGCAGTGAATGCTGGGCAATCTTTTTACAGTTCTGTGTTTACAGAATGATGTTGAGAATATCATGGAGTGAGCATCTTTCCCCTTCAATTTGTATCTTTACATTCCTTCCCTTATCCCTTGCAATCCTCATTGCTCATCCTTGTTTTTATCTACCAACAAGCAGAATAATAGTATAGATTTTCAGTCAGAAACTGCTTCAATCTCAGAAGTTCTGGAAATCAAGTAGATACTACACTAATGGACTTCCATACAAAGAAAATGGAGGAATCATGCAGATCACAATGGTAAAATCAGTGATCATCATTATCATCATCAATCTCATAGCTGGATGCATTTGGATGTTTGCTGGGAAGCTGAGTACCTGACCAGTTCTTTTCACATATCTGGGTTGAAAGTCGGAAAAGTATTCATTCATTCCTAGCATGTCTTGTGTAAGTAGACCTAGTGGGGAACATACTTCTCCAAGTCAACCCACAACTGATGTCCTCCAACCTTAAAACTCACCTTGCTCACAAATATAGCTTTGACACCATCAGGAAAACCTTCCACCCTAGCCGTTGACTTCAATCTTGGAAGCCCTCCATCTAGCAATGCCATGTCATCATAGCACTGACTGCATCCATAGCTATAGAACCCAGTCTATTTCACTGTGCTAGATTCATTTACACTTTAGCAAGTTTGTTTTTATTCCTACTGGGTGACTAGACACCCTCCACATCAGAAAAGCCTGGCGGGAGAAGTGGTTTAGTTGCCAATCAAACAATCATGTGGTGGATAGTATTGAGTTATAATGTAACCAGTAGTATTCATAAAGTAACTTGACATAATATCAATGAGAAGTTCTAAAAACCATCTAAGTAAACTGGATTCAAATGCAATGGCCACTAAAATATAGTCAATATATTGAATTATTCATTTCTCTTTTGTCAGAAATATACAGATTTATATATCATGAGAAAATAAACGTATCAACATATTTAATAAACTCTATAAGTGTGATATCAGAATTTTCGCAGACAATAAATCCATTGATGAAAATTAAGATGACAATTCAAATTTACATGACAAAGTGTTTTTGTTAGAGATATGCTGCTTTGAACTAATTGATACACATCCCATACGACAAAATTAATTTTTCAAATTGTTCATTTGGGTGTCACGGTGTGATTTTAATCAAAATGGAAATAAACAAAAACATTACCTTTTTAATTACATTTAATTTTGAATGCAAATGGCTTAGTGGCAGTAATGGTTGCCAGGAAATGAAAGCATTCTTTACTGGAGTGTCACATATTTGGTGACTCTTGTCATATGAAATGGAATGTTATCTTGCTGTGTTTTCTGCTAAATGGTTTTCAGCTTGATCTAACTTAATAAAGTCTTACCAAAATTACCAAATATCAGTATTGTTTCTGTTTTGTTTCCATTTTATTTATTTTTTTTATTTTTTTTGAAGGACTTCTTGATCTGGTCAATAACTTTTTTAATGGCATCTTGTAACTATCTACTTATATTATTAGCAAGAATGTGAAAGCTTTTCATCTAATTTTTGTTCTCTGTCTGTTTACACATTGTCCAGGAAAGAAATGAAAAGAAAAGATAAACAAAAGTAAAAGAAAATGATGAAATATTTCATATCTAAGTAGAAAAGAAAAAGAAAATGCCAGAAGTGGAGTAGCAGTTATTAATATGCATATATATATATATATATAAAAGTGAACTTTGAAGTCAACAATTGTGGCCTGACAATTGCGCCTAGCATGAAACAGCCTGTCGCCTCTGAGTGTTGACTTCAATGTTCACTTTTATATTTATACTTACATACGCACTCTCTCTGATATTGAGCACTTTATCCCATAAAAATATCATATCTTGAAACTATACTTCTTCATTCATATATATATATATATATATATATATATATATATATATATATATATACAGGTGTTCCAAAAGTATGGATACATAGGCAAAAATGCATATTTTCAAGAAATGAAATTTTCAACATTTTATTGAATTGGAATATTGACAAATAACATCTTCAATATGATTTCCATCATTTATGATGCAAATGATGATGTGCTTTGCAAGATTCACATGAACTCGATGCAATAACTCCACACTGTCTTCAATTTTAGTACATTCACTCTTTATGCATACAATCAACTGTGTTGCATCTGTGATTTTCATTGAGTACACCTTCTCCTTTAGCAGACCCCAGAAAAAGAAATCAATTCTTTCATCTTTCGACAAAACCATGTTTAATCTGTGAAGCTAAAAAAAAACATAATTAATAAGATTTTCTATGTGTCTCGACTAATACAATTTTTTTAGCAATTTTTTATTGCTACAGATAATACTTTTATTACTGAAATACATACATACTTATCTTCGTTTTTTTTTTTTAATCATTTCACCCCAAGCAAGGCAGGAGTACCATGAGTATGCAGGACACTTCAGGGAGTGAAAGAGAAAGAAAAGACTGAAAATGGGGAGGATTAAGAAAAGGAAAAAATACAAATGAGATTCAAGAAAACAGAAGAGGGCGATTGAAGCTGCATTTAAATTTTTGAAGATTGTTATCAGGAGAATGCATGGTAGAATAATGCATGGTGGAATAATGAATAGTGGTTCGGATTGAGGAATCGGGGAGCCAAATTCAAATTCCAGTTGAATCCATTACATTCACTTACATGTTAATACCCTTGGGAAAGCTATGAATCTTCTTCTTCTCCCCACTAGTAAATAGCAGGACAGACCGGGTTTTATAGCCTTGGATGGCAACTAGTCTGTTGCTGAAAGAAATGGCAAACTACTGCAGGAAAAAACCTGCTTCGTCAGTCATGTATAAAAAGATACATGATCACCTAAGCCTGTATCATGCTTGGCACATAACTGACTGATGGATTTATTAGGGAAGCAAATAAACAGAAGGGAGCTCCACAGGTGGGAAGTGCAAGAAAAGAAACAGTTGGAGTGGAAGTGGCAGTTACATTTAGCTATTTCAACAGTAAAAGGGTGGGACCTAGATACCAGTCTAGTAGCATGATGTCCCACCTTGTTACCGTTGAAATAACTGAATACAACCGCCACTTTTACTGCAATAGTTTCACTTGCTTGGTCTACTGCTCATAAAGTTGGTTCATTGTGTCATGCTAAAAAATTTTTCTTGCCAGAGTCCATCTTGAATATTTATTCATCCATGCATTAAATACTGTTACCATATCTGATCTGGTGCCCCTGCTGTAGATCTTAAGATTCTTGACAAAATTCAAAGGGTCTGTAATGTAATTGAACCTGAGCTAGCATCTTCACCTATGTCAATTTCTTACCGACGTGACATGACTTCACTCTGTCTTTTCTACAAATATTTTCATGGCGGCTATTGTGATGAGCTTTTTTTCCTTAGTTCCTTGACTGCATACATTTATGTGTTCTACTGAATTGGCAACTAGGTCCCACTGTTTGACTGTGTAATGATCTAGATGCAGCCGTCACTTCTATTCTAACAGTTTATTTCCTCATGCTTCTCACTTCTGGAATTTCCATCTTCTTTCTTTCTAAACCCTGTTTATTTTTTATTTTATCTTATGTATTTTTTTTGGTTTTTCTCATTTCTTCTAAAAATCTAAAGCCTCACATTGCTTGGGGATGAAATGATTAAAAAATATCAGTAAACTGTGGATTGAAATGATTTCACATTATGATCATTTTAGATGTGAAACCACTAGTCAACATACAATATTGATTTCTAAGGCCACACTATATATATATATGTGTGTGTGTGTGTGTGTGTGTGTGTGTGTGTTCATTGCCTGACCAAGAAATAAAGTCTAATGTTAGATCATTTGAACAGAATTTGAGAAACAGGTCAGGCCTAGAACATTTCAAGGCCACCTGCTTTGTTTATATTTAGGATACAAAAATGAACAGATATGCCTTTTGAGAAATTTGAATAACTGAGTGTGCTTAAAGGCCAATAAAACCTTGCTGTATTTTGCTTAAACACACACACACACATACATATATACATATATATATATATATATATTTATAGTGTATTGGGGCAGCAGATCCTTATTTAACCATATTGTTAAATATAAAAAACAATGAATGTTTATTATCATGTATCTACGATCATGAGTCATTCAAAACTTGGTATGTTTGCTTTAATTTCAGGTGAAAAGAAAGACAAAAACTGTTCAACATTGAGATATTTTTTATTAAGCTCTTCCTTGATCGAATGTTTTTTTTTTAATGTAAATGGACTCCAATGTTAAAACAAAGCACCCCACACTCAACAAAATTACACTCCACACTAGTCACAACACATAACATTGCATTTAGACATATGGTTCTGTTATAGACAAGCGTATGGTTGCAAGAAAGAAATACGACAACAGCAGAAATAGATTTACGTGATTTATTTCAACATGAACGTAAGGGTTTGGGACAGCTACCTTGTGGTATAGTTCATAAGTCGGCTTCGGATCTAGGTCGATCTCTCAAAGTAGTTCACACATGTTGACGCTGGCGCTCTCCTGCTGACAGCTGCTGACCACTCGGCCTAACCGTGACAGGTCTCTTCCCTGGCCACCTGTTGACTGCCTGTTGTACTTCCCTGTGACCCCTTTTATGGCGTTTTTTTAATGGCTTAACAGGCTTGAAACACGAAGCGAGTATAATTAGGAGGGAAGCATTTTTATTGGACGAAAAATAGAACACTTTAAATATTATTTTATTTTTCGACCTGAACTCGTTCGTCGGTAACATTTGTAAACGAAGATACTGGTCATTTTGTGACGGGGCTTTGTCCTGTTCACATGCGGCTCTCGCTCTTGAGTATGTTAGTTTATTTGCCTGTAAATCAGCCGAGATATGTCTTATTTTATTTTATAACAGTTCTGTTGTTATATAATATTTCGGTCTCTCGTGTGGTATGACGTCACAGAACCGTATCATGAACATACAACCTGTGTCTGCAATTCCGTAGCAATATTCTATGTGAACTTAACAGAATATCATCTTTGATGGTGAATGACTTTGTTTTAATGTCCATATAACCACTCTAAAGATGGCTCATGTGAGTCGAAAGCTCAGATCAAGGACCAGCTTAATAAACAAATATCCAAACGTTGGACAATTTTTGTCTTTATTTTCACCCAAAATTAAAGCAAACATACGAAGTGTAGAACGGCTCATGGTCAGACTTAATAACATTCATTTTCTGTTATATTTAATATATATATATATATATATATATATATATATATATATATATAATAAGAAATTTGATAAATAGAAAACGTTTAAGTGAAACTAGATTTGATTATGTGTTTTGCCTTTCTAGGCCTCATCAGATTCAAAAACAAAAGAAAGAAATGTGTGTATGTGTGTGTGTGTGTGCGTATGTCTGTGTGTGTGTCTGTGTGTGTATTCATTTGTATGCTTAAATAATGAAGTTTAGTACTTTTTCCCTAAGTTAGCGTTTCTCGTGATTAAAAAAGAAAGAAAATGAGTGATTTAAAAAAGCTGTTACATTTATTTATAATTGTTAGTTACTTTTAATTCGATAGAAAAAAGGTGGGAAAATATATTAACAGCTTTCGATATGAATTAAGAATTATAAAGGATACAGAATACATGTTAAGGACATTTGTTAATCTCTAGTCTAATCAATCATTAATCATTTTGACAAAAATACAGGGGCGGTTCTAGCATTTTCAGTTAAAGGAGGCGTGTTTCTCTTCCATAAAAATCTCAATTCAAAATGTTAAATTCTGTGATCATATATATTAGGTTATAGAAATGAGTAGAGAGTGTTTTCATTAGAATAATATGGCTAACATTTCTAAACATTTACAACAACATACCTGTCAACATTCGCAATTCAGAAAAATCCTCATTGAAAATACCTCTATACTTTTTCACGACAAGAAAAAACATAAACTAAAAATTTTTGAAGCTATCCATATTAAAAAATTGAAACCAAACCATAATAAAATTAATTATGAATACTCCACAAATACTTTAAAATGTGTATAACAGATAAGTTGAAATGGCAAGGTTTGCAATAATAGTTTCTCTTTTTAATACTCATGTCATAAAAATCTCTCCAAAGCAAAAGTAATTACCTCCCTTAAAATGATTTCAGCTGTCACGCAATGACGAAGTGTTCCCCACTCCATTTATAAGAAATTTAACTTTCAGATAATATAATTTGTCTCTGACAATATTGGATATTATAATATTTATCTTATTATAAAATACCCTGATGATGACTTGGATATGTCGAAAGTACTTGGTAATAAAAAATATACATATTGGCGAGTTTCTCTCATCGTTCAGTAATAACATCAAAAAACTTATCTGTGTCTATGAAAGGATCTTATCAAAAAATGAGTAGACAGAATATGTCTAAACTGTACAACGAAACATGTCTTAACATATAAATGGTTAAGATACAAAGACCAGCTGAAAAGCAACTTGTCAGCTGTCAGTATACCACATAGCACACTTGAGCGCTTAGCCTTGGAGTAAGTAGAATGGAGATCAACATGTTTTAGTGGAATCAGAAGTTTTCAATCATCTTCAAGAAGCGAGAGCAAGATTTAAAAGGTCAACCAATCTAACATTGATCTCATCTCACAATCCTCACTGTTGCTCCATATTTAGCCTCATTTGTAAATCACTAGCAGGTCTTAAGTGGCACTTAAGGTTATCGCACAAAATTTCATAGCTGAACCAATTAAGCTGTCGGATACTCATACGTCGTAAACCAATGGGAGAGTCCATTATATATATATATATATATATATATATATATATATATATATATATATATATATTTAAATTTGCATTTTCTTTTATTTCTTTGATGTTAAAATTGTAAATTCAAACTTTCTGATTCAAAATGTGATTATATAGCATTTATGAGAGAGGATTTACTAAAGTCAGTTTTCTTGGATTCTTATTTGCATAGAGGTTCATGATTTTATCATAGTCTAACTGAATGTCTTTGTGAAAATACAAAAGAACAAGCACATTAAATTTGTTTTTATTCATTGTAGATAACCTGATTTACTTTAAAATTAAAAATATTTTCTCAGAAATGTTTCGGGGTTGGGTACACCCTCTACGCCCCCACCTGGATTCAACCCTGGCAAACATATAGACAGATATTATTTGTGACTTCCAATACAGACGTCACCTTTTAGCGAGGGGGTTATCAACTTTTTGCTGACCTGTGAATTTTAAGTGGGAAAAAGTGTCGTTGATTTTGACAGGTTGGCAAATGTCTGTTAAGTTTGAGAAATGCGAATATACTGAGTTGAGACCTTCAATGGCGATGATGTCCCTAGAATGCAGGGGTTTACAGAGAGTGAAAAAGAAAGAGAACGAGAAGATTGATAATGGGTATGATTTAAGAAAGGACAAAAAAAAGGAAAAAGGTTCAAGAAAAACAGATGATGGTGATTGATATTGCATTTAAATATTTGAATATCGTAGTTATCAGGGAAGCAAGAAATTGGAAGGGATTTCCACAAGCGAGAAGTGCAAGAAGAGAAACTGTTGGAGTAGAAGTGGTGGTTGCATTTAGCTATTTCAACAATAAAAGGGTGGGACCTAGTTGCCAATCTAGTAACATGGTTAAATTTATGTAGTCAGGGTTCCAGGGAAAAAAAAAGCTCATCAGAGCAATTACCATCAAAATATTTGTAGAAAAGACTGAGGGAAGCCATGGCACATCGGTGAGAAAGTATCTGAAGTCAAGATGCCAAGTCACAACCATTACATTACAGACCCTTATTTGAATTTTGTCAAGAACCTCGAGATGAATAGCATGAGCACCAGACCAGATATGGCAGCAGTATTCAATGCACAAATGAATGGTAGATTTATAAATGTGTAAGATGGATTCTGACAAGAAAAAAATTCTGGTACAACACAGTAAACCAATTTTATTAGCAGTAGACAGAGCAATTGATTCAATACTTCATGTCAGTGACAAACGTGTGGCCAAGCAGTTAGGATTCAT
>CAHIKZ030005170.1:3267500-3395000 GCA_903632075.3 Acanthosepion pharaonis | reverse complement strand
TTTTTTTTTTTTACAGCTTTAATTTTTATATACATCGTCAATTCTTTTCAACGTGCACGTTTTGAATTAATTTATGTTTATAGTTGCAGCTCGTAATTTAAAAAAAAAATTCACAATGCACTGATTTCTTCGGGTTTAGGCGATTTCTGAACTCTTTGGGGCCATGATTTCCTCTTTTTATATCCATAAGTAATGCTTTTCTATTTTAAGACTCTTTTTTCTCTTTACGATACTTGTTCCTCCATCAATTTTTTTTTTGTTTTTTCCTAATGTTCGCCCAATACAAGAGCAACTCATGGTAGAGGGTTACTGTGCGCAGTTGTATCAGCGTAAGAAAAGGGCAAGATAAGATAAATTTTTTCTTACATCTAATTCTAGACGTGAAGAGGTTTTGATTTTGATTGAATAAAATTTCAGGGTTTTTTTTTCTTGCTTAAAACCTTTTAGGCTATAGAATTATGGATGACTTTAGAAGGACCGGAAACAGACCTAAATAGAGTTTTCAATCAATAAACGATCTATCCTGTTCAAAAATCGGAGAAATGTGAACCGATGAGATAAAAACCTAAATATATTTTTAATTTTTTCGCTGTTATCATTACTTTTCTGCCTGCGATGTTCTTTGTGAGTGTTAAATTCTCCAAGCCTTCTTTTCTTAGTATAAGCCCCCAAAACATCAACAGTCTTCATATATATTTTCATTTTTTGTCGATAAAATCACATTTTGAATATCTTTGACCATTTCTTCGTGTGTAGTGAAATTGTCCATTATTCATAGCTATAACGGAAAACAGACATTACATACTGATGCCAAATTATATTTTTCGACTTGTTAGTACTTCATATATATATATGCGGGTATATTAACGGTTATCTGTAAATAAAAATGGAACTAAAATAATAAAATTCAAAATAAAACCTATTCAGTTTTGTTTAAACCTTTTTATCTCCTTGGGAAAAAATAAAACCCATTTCTTCTCCTTCCAGCTACTAAATACCAGGACATATTTGTAGATTTAAGCCTTTTTTGGCAAAAAGTCTCAGAAAATCTTAACTCAGAATTCAAAACCATCGAGAAGATAACGAGAAACAAATTTTTCCAGAAAATTCATGGCAATTCCCAGATAATAAAGAAAAAGAAGACGTGGAGAGCCATCATCGCCTATGTTCTGAAGAGAGATGACATCAACAAAATCCATGAAAGTTGCAATGTTTCCAACGTTGATATAATGGTACTGATAATATTAGCAGTTTCTTTATAAGGAAACATTTGGCTTTTAGTGACCAAGCAGCCACTGCTGCTGTCGGCTGAAATTTATAAAATCATTCTCTTAAAAAGATTTTACAGGAAAATAAATTTCTCAATTCCAGGAGTTGTTATCGCTCTTTCTAGTATTGATAGGGGTTTCCTTCCTAACCTTTTGGTTGAAGTAGTGTGGAATATCAACATCTTTATTATGCCTTTATTTTCTCTCCGAGTTACATGCAATATCCATTTTAGTTGTTGTGGTTGTTGAAAGTCCTCAAGTGATGTGATTTCTGGTATCTGGTACAGTTCTTTGTAGTAATAGTCCACAATGTTCGAAGAAAGATAGTCTTTGCCAAAATCCCCAGACTTCAATCTCTCAAAGCCATTTTTAGAAGTCACTGATTTTAGAAAGTGGTCAGATATTTCTGAACGGGTTTGGGGCCATACATAGGTTAACTTTAATATATCCATAAGTTTTATATATTTCTTTTCTAGTTCAAGATTCTTTTTTTTTTTCTGGAAACAAATTTCATGTGCAGTAAAAAAGGTAAAATAAGAAAAAAAAAAATTTTGTTTGACTAATTAACAAAAGCGAACCTTTTTTAATTTGAAACGAAATGTTTCCCCTACAAAATGATTTCATAAAACATATATTTTATATATATATATATATATGATAAGGTTATTTGATTTTTTTCTTATATTTATTTTTTCCTTTTGACTCATTTCCAACATGGATTTTGATTTTGATTGACTCGTTTTTGTTTTTTGGGGTTTTTTTTTACTGCTTATCAACCTTTTAGGCTATTAATTATGGATGGCTGGGTTAATAGAATTTGTTGTTTGGATTTTGAATAGAGTTTTGAATGCATGTTTAGCAATGAAAAGGTTACTTGTAGAATTAGGTTATTGTGCGCCTGATTCTGAAACTTTTGTCGGTTGATGTTTATTTGTAACCTAATTCCAAAGAGCTTAGTACAAGAACAAAGGCTTGCAGCTACATCATGTTGATACACCGGTTCCTGTACGATTACCGAATCTCGAAACTCCTCAGAACCTAGACAGGTGACCTTTGAGGAATACTAGGTGATGTAAGCTAGGGTATGCGGTTGGTGTAATTGATAATCTCTTGGAATTGTTAATTGGAGAGCCGAGTTCAAATTCCCGTTGGATTCGTTATATGCACTTCTGCGCAAATACCCTTATGGAAAGTATAAATCCCCCAGTTATGGGTTAATTAGTAGGACTTTTATCGGTAAATCATTATTTCATCCAAAAAATTCTTACAATCTAAAAAAAAATTTTCTTGCTTTAAATAACCTGCAATCAATAAATCAATCAATAAAAAAAACAGGAACATTTTATCTTTGTATAATTGAGACACTTTCAAATGTTTGGTTCCCTAATAACTTTATTTTTTTTAAATTGGCAACATCGTTATCTACCTTGATAAAGAAAGAGACAAGCAGAGAGAGAGAGAGAGAGAAAATAAGAACAGGGAGAGACATGTAAAGAAAGAGAAGCATATACTAAGCATCGAGAGATATACAGAAAAAATTGAGAGATGTTGACCGATAGTTATGTATGTACAACTCACACCAGAGTTCAGTTCTGGTAAAACACAGGACTTTGAATGCTGATTTTCAAGGTTGACATCATGAAGGTTGAATCATGAATGCAATAAAATCATTTGTCCTTAATGTTCTATACAGACCTAGAGCAAAATTATTTTGATGCAGTTCTATAGTAAAATTAAGAGTGTCGCAATCATTATCATAAACTAATGTTGTGTCTGTGTGGTAGTTAGAATTCATTTCTCTACATCGTGGTATGCTGGAAACGGTCTAGTGTGACGTCATGCCTAACGGTTATAGGGAACAAGTTAAAAAAAGGAGAATGACTGCAAAATTACTTGAACAAAAATAACAAAATATTAATTTCGGGCAGTTTAGTTTATCCACATCTTCAGGCAGAATTCTTGACACCTCATCCGAAAACTGTAAAAATTTTTAATTAATACTCACTGCCTAGATATACCAATTTATATATATATATATATATATATATATATATATATATGTGTGTGTGTGTGTGTGTGTGTGTGTGTGTGTGTGTGTGTATTAATTTAAAGAAAACAGACCACTTTTAAGGTTCCATTGTTATAATTTATTTCACCAGAGATTTTTCTCTGGATCATCAATCCTTGGGTCTATCCATACGGTTTAACAAGATTTTCATTACTTATATATATATATATATATATATCGCCAGCTTCACACTCCCCCACTATATTTTGAATGGGAGTGAAGGTTTATGTGTTGTTCCCTGTTTAGAAATGTATTTCCGGTTTCTTCTCATTCATTTTCACTCTCAGTAACCCCTTGCGATTTAGGAGCATCGTCGCTTTGCTTGGGCTGAAATGATTAAAACAAATAAATAATCTATCTATCTATACACAGACAGACTGTTTCGCTATCTTACAACTCATTGGTATGGCTAGACATCCGATTGCTTCTAGTCAGGATCGAAACTCGACCGATATGGCATCAGTCAGAGATTCAACTCATAAGCAATCGGCGCACGGCAAAAAAAACGGGATCTTTTAACGATTTATATAAACCCTAAACCAACAGCCAGAGCGCTCAATTCTGACGAAGAACTATGCGTTAAGCAGGAGCAGCAACTGTTAAAAATTCCTTTTCAACATAGTGCTCAATCGACGAACGAGTGCAAGTCATCAACGGACAGACTGTTTTGCTATTTCACAGCTCATCAGTGTGGCTAGACATCCGATTGCTTCAAGTTGGGATCAAAACTCGACCGATTTGGCATCAGTCAGAGACTTACGACTAACAAAGTACTTCTGTTAAAACAAGGTATTTTTTATGTAGTGTTGCTTTCTTTGTTGCCTGCTGGGTTATGTAATTTAATAATTGTGTATTCGGGCAGCAATCCCTCTTTTATACAAGTTTCGTTAAAAACAATTGACAAGGTACTTCGATTAAAACAAGTTTTTTTTTTTTCTGAATATTGTAGGGTTACTTCCCTTGATAGCTGGATGTGGACACATACGTTTCTAATTAACGTCAGACACCTTTCTACTCCGTTTGTTAACTTTTAATTTGAAATAGACGGCAGGGAAGATTATACTTGTTCTTTCTTCTTCCTTATTTTATTATTTATTCTGTTTAGAATATCCTTATTCTAACTATTCTTTTTTTTATTAAACGTTAATTAATTAAATTGTCCTTCCATTCCTTAAATTAGGCTGCGAGCAATTTTTTGTTTTTGTTTAACAGCATATCAACACCTTATGGGTTCATTAATGTCAAAATTGAATTTTCTTGAGAATTTGAAGTAATAAAAATATGATATGTTATTCTGCTTTCACAGTTGAGTATATGACAGATGATATTCAGCTTTTCTGAATAGACGATTGTGGGGACATAATTACTAGAGGCAGTGGTATGTGTTTTATGTTGGACTTTTGTTTAAATTATATTTTGGCATACAGCGTGATTTCTTTAAGAAATTGTAGCGTGCTTTCTTGTTGGTTGTTCAACGACATATCAGCACCTCTATGGGTTATTTAATGCCGAAATCTAAATATTTTGAACACACTTGTATGTCTTCAACTACTAATAAAATGTAGTATTGTTCATTTTACTTGCATCCGGAACAATCGCCGTAAACATTTTTACCCTAGGTAAACTCGCCTCAGGAATTTTCGCCGTAGGAAACTTCGCTGAATAGGATTTTTACCGTAAGACAATTTCACCGCGTTATTTTTTTTTTTTTTTTCGACACCCTTATTTTGCACGTCCCTTTTGGATTTACGTTCAATTTAATATGCAAAGTACCTTGTTATCAAGCATATTTCAATTATATAACAAGCTGGTATTTTAAATTGTTTAAATGTTTTTGTGTTTAATGATTTGAATGTCAATTATACTTTGAATCAAAAGGTGATGTGTTATAATATATGTTCAAATATAAGAACGTATATTTTAATATTTAGGTATTTATAGTGAATTAGAAACAGTTTATGTTTGCAAATAATTTGTGTAAATTTCAAACGACTTACTGAGAGTTTGAAAGGATTATCTTTCTTTAATCAGATATTTTATATTGAAGTTGGTTGCATATTCAAGTTGTAAGTTTGTTTGAAATAATATATATTGCTTAAGTGGGAATTATTGACAGACTGATATTATGTTAACAGATAGTTTAACGTTAAGTCTGAAATATGAAATTGTGTCATGTAGGTTCTGGTGTCAAGTTGAAATTTTTTGCGCTCCTCAATGACAAGGATGAATGATGTAGGATTTTGATTCTATGGTTTTAGGAACATTCGCCGTAAACATTTTTGCCGTAGGAAAACTCGCCTCGGGAATTTTCACCGTAGGAAAATTCGCCGTATAGGATTTTTGCCGCATTTTTTAATATGCGAAGTACCTTGTTATCAAGTGTATCTGGCTCACACTATTGTGACTTCGATTTAAACATAAGCAAAGTTACAGGATGAAAAATCCTACATCGTTCATCCTTGTCAGTGGGCGAAGATATCCGTATATTCTTGATAACAAGGTACTTCTCATATTAAATTGAATATTACTCCAAAAGGAACGTTCAATATAAGGGCATCGAAAAAAAATGCGGTAAAATTCTATACGACGAACTTTCCTGATGCGTATTTTCTTACGGCAAAAATCTTTATGGCGAATGTTCCAGATACGGTATTTTTATAGTGTTTTGTTTTTGTTTAGGGGTAGCTATTTACTTAT
Organism: Acanthosepion pharaonis; assembly: GCA_903632075.3. Lineage (NCBI taxonomy): Eukaryota > Metazoa > Mollusca > Cephalopoda > Sepiida > Sepiidae > Acanthosepion > Acanthosepion pharaonis. Next base: position 3,388,967 of record CAHIKZ030005170.1, on the reverse strand, counting down.
GACTTTGGCCCTAACAGGTGTTACCACCCCGGTCAGTCTGAACCTGGGAACAACAGCAATTAAGAAGTGGTTCCATGCTCCTCAAAATCTTCAATCTCCCAATTAGAGGTCTTGCTGCTTATCGTCTTACCCAGGACTTGCTAGCATTTTAGGACAAAGTCTTTAATCAAATGTTTTAAAAATTATTAAACAAAAATTTCTAGCGGACCCTTTTATTTCAGTCGCCCTGACTATTTGAAACCTAGGCTTACCAAGACTCGGTTTTGTTATTCTGCGCACCGTGAATTAATTTATCTATAAAGCGTTTGATATTTTATCCACGCATATTCTGTTCAACATCAGTCAGCGATCTTTTTGTTTTTATTATATATAAATCGATTAGATTAACAAAGTCAGATAATATATGCCATAATACATCCCATAAAACACTTAGCATGACCAAAAAGATTTAAAGAGTATTAAATATTCCCGATTAATTTTAGGTATTCTAAAGTCAATACACTCTCTTTCTTTCTTTCTTTCTTTCTTTCTTTTTATTTTCTCTCTTCTTCTTTCTCTCTTCCCCCTCTTTCTCTCTTACATTCTTTATTCCACTCTTATTTTCCTTTTTCGCTCGTTTTTTCTTTCTCCCTCTCTCTTTTCTTGTTTGAATTATTGCTGTTTTCACTCAAGTCAGAATATCAGATGTTTTAGTCAAGGATATAGCTATTTAATAAGCTTAGATAAATTCGACGTAAGTATGTGGGTAGGAAGACTGTATTACGTCAGCCTTCAAAGTGAGAGAGGCCTGCCAGCTTTGAAAATATTGGTTTATGGCCGGCCGTATATGACAAATATGGCAAATGATAGCACTCGTTCCCGAGTTCTGACGAGTTACAGTTTCCCCATTCCAGAATTTATGGCTAAGATCTACAATACAAAGGGGAAAAGCACCCTCATTCCCTTCGTATTCCATTAATAAGAAGGGAGTTCCATTCGGACAGCTTTTTCCAAAAGACTACGACTGCATGGAGCAGGTTTCCCGAGAGGATGCTTCCCCGAACACAATTTTAACCTCTTCCAATCTAGGGTCAACCGTTGTCTATCTTACCTATCCTCACAATCCGCATTTAGTTCCCCCGACCATACAACAACTTCATTTATTAACCCTCTGTCTTAAGTGGCTCTTGGGACTTATACTGGGTGGACATTTTGTAAAAACGAAAAGAGACTACTGCAGTTAAGCAGCAAGGAGCCATTTAATATTAAACTATACGTTATATGTATATAATTGTGTGTGTGTGTGTGTGTGCGTGTGTGTGTGTGTGTGTGTGTGTGTGTGTGTGTGTGTGTGTGTAATAAGGTATTAGAGTATCTGTATTTCATATCTGTACCGCATGTATTGGCAAAATTGTCCAAATCGTGTAACAGCAAAATTGGTCAATTGTTAGATTAAGGCTCTGAACCGTTGTATCTTAGAAATGATTAAAGATATCTTACTGGAATTCTCCGAGCTTTTTATAACACTATTGGACTCTACTTTGAGCAATAAGAATGTATAATTTCTCTCCAAATTTAGCAAAAGAATCGTGATGAAAATTGATCATAAACGAAAATAACATATTCATCATTATTTAATCATAGCTAAGGATCGGAAGCTCATAAAGGGTTGAAACAAAGTTCATATATATATATATATATATATATATATATATATATATATATATAATTCAGGATCATTTCCAACTTATTCAAGATGATCTTCGCTTTCTAGTGTTCCCCCTGTAACAAGGTGCCTCACGCGTTTCACGTACGATTTCTTTTTTCACTGCACTTTGAACTGTCATAGCTGAAACTCCTCTCTCACGTACCAAACTCCTTATGAATTTAGTTGGATCTTTTCTAATTGAGCTCTTTTGCTCTAAGTTAAAATAATGATCTTGTTGTTGTGACTTTCTGATCTAGCTTTCCTCTCTATGTTTCCCTCTTTTTTAAACTTATTCACCTTTTTCTTGATGGTTCTTGAATGGACTTTGAAGATGGAAGCCAGAGTATGAATTACTGAAGGCCTGAATGATCTTTTTCCTCACACCATTGGTCAGTTCGGAAGATAGTGGGGCTGAGACAAAACGATTTTAACCTGTTCTCTTTCTAAGTGAATAGCTCAGAGAGTTTTACAGTAATTCTTACGACAAATGGTGTCAAGATGTTTAAATATCTTATCTGAAAACTCGGGAAAAAGAAACTCAATTAGTGTAGCAGTTTTTAGATATTAATCATTTTGTGGGATGGAGAATTATGCTGTTACACGATTTGAACAATTTTAACATCGTGGCATGCTCTTGTTTTAGCGAGTGCATGTAGCTAATATTAGTCTATGGATTTATTGGATGACCAATGTATATGTATTTTGATCTTAAATTTAAATTCAATGCAGGACTATCCTTTTATTTACATCCGTTATTTATTATTATTTCAGGTTGCTGTGTCTATGCCAGTTGTGGTATTACAGCAATAATTCTGTCAAGACAAAATACCCAACCAAAACGAAAATATACAACATTGATTTACTTTCTTTTGGCCTGTATTGCTGTTAATGGCGCCAATCCCTTTCATGCCGCTTCCAGTGTGACTGGCAGGTGAGTAAAAAACTAAATCTCCTGAAATCCATTCTTGTCATCATTTGGTTTCGATTGGTGATAAAAAGTTTCATTTGTTCCTTGCTTTATAATTAAAATGGAAATACAGCGTTTTTTTTTTCCTACTAACTTGATATTTTCTCAGAGATTAATACAGGATGATGTGATTTGTGAAACGGTTCTTATTGTGGAAATTGGAATCAACGTGCCGAGTTCAAATCCTGGCCGAATCTGTTATGTTCAGTTCACATTAATACCTTCGGAAATGGCATGAATTTATCTTCCTCGAGTTATAGGTTGAACTAGCAGCATGACCCAGGGTTGCCCGTGCTTGATTCAAAAATCGTACGACTCATACAGCAATCGCTATCACTTGACTTCAAATATTTTTGCCCTTCCTTGCTTTTAAAGAATTCCCCTTTGCCGTGCTGATGTTGCTACATGCCTTACTTCTTGCCTATCTCACACTGCGAATTTTTTTTCTAAGCTCTATACTAAACATTAAATCTGTTACGAAAAAAAACTAAACAAAATGAACACAAAACGATCAGCTTTAAAAAAAGGACTCGTAACTAGAAAAACCAAATGAAAAAAGAATGTTAACAACAAATACTTTTTCACACCCAACCCAGTTCTGCGGAATCAGAATCAACGTTGAGTTTAAGCAAGCGAATGAGCCAATTGGAGTAAAGTGCCATGCAGATTTAATTTTTCCCACTTGTGACGAATGCAGCTATAGATTTTTTTTTTTGCATGTTAGCATGCTAGTTAACATTCGTGTCAGTCAGCTGTTGGCTCTCACGCTGCCCAATAAAATCTTCCTGCCTATTTGTAGCAGCCAGCTATAGGCTCTCACTCTGGCCAGTACAAAATGGCCGCAAACTACATGAAAACTGCCGTAGAAACATGAAAAAATCGATTATTTCCACTATCGATGGGAGTTGGGAAATGCAATGTCGGTTTTGGCCTTCCCGCTAACTTGGAGCATGTGTATGTAAATTTAGGTGCAAATCTGTCGAAAATTGCAGCCGTGCATTTGTTACACACACACACACACACACACACACACACACACACACACACACATCCTGCCTTTTATAGATAGAGATAATAGGGGATACTGTGTCCTCTTGTTTGGGATATTAGCCACTATAGAAGAAGGAAAACTATGAATTCAAACCGATGCTGGGAAAGATATTCCTTAGATTGTAGCTTAGACTGGCCATTCTCTTAAACTGATACCCCACAAGCCGTCTTGAACTATTCGCTGGGTTCTAAAAGTGGATGCCATGAGGCATTGTCTGTGCAATCCTTTACTCACCTAAAAATCCATTCATACATCCTGAAGAGGTTGGCACGTGTAAGTCGAACAATCTACCCCGGTGCACGAAATAAAGTGTTCAGTTCGAAATTTCAATCACCTGAAGAAAGCCAGAATGTACAACGGCCGAAACGCCGCGAATATGGCAATAAAGATGAGAACAACAGTCCGAATAATGTAAATAATAGTGTTGATAGTTCCTTGCATTTTATCCTCAAGGAGCTCAAAATAAATAGCAAGAACATGTGGCAGCAATATTCTAAGCATAGACGAATGGTAGACTTATAAATATGTAAGATAGATTCTGGTGACAAAAAATTGTCTCCCACCCAATTAAAAATTGAATTATAATAACATTACTATTACTAATTCTACTTTTTTATGTAATTCATTTTAAGATATGGGCGATCATAGGTCTCCACAGTTTCCTAGCTTTTTTGCTCTAAGTAACTTTTAACTATTTACCATCGTTCTTTGTGCTTATCTATTCGTTAAGTAGTTTACTCAGTTTCTCTCGCTTTCAATGTGTCCTGCGAGTGCTAAATTCTCCAGACGGTCTTTCCTTATTACGTATCCCAGGGCTTTTGAAGTAGTATTAGACTACATAAAAAAAAACAATAGCATTCATAACGCCGATTGAGGGTAATGAAAGGCTATGTGGTTAGCTTAAATCAAATTCAAACTGTAGCTTGGCAGTTCAGTCGATAAATCAGTTGTATGAGCGGTGAGTTATTTTGGTGCTAGTTCAACTTTCGTCGTGATGTTATCTTTTATTCTCGATCGGTACTGCTTAGTCGCTGCAGTAGATCGAAGGTCTGAATAATTTCGATAAAAAACAACTAAAATTTACCAAGCTACTAATCAATAATTCAATAAGTCTTGAAGCGAGTCACAGAGTTCAAATTTCAAACTAGCCTCCAGCGTTCACTTTCGCACAAATACCCTTGGAAAAGACAGTAACCTGTCTCTTTTCTCCTCAGCTATGGATTAAATAACAGAATAGACTGAGTTCTCTAGCCTTGGGTAATAATCAGTCTAAGAGAAGGAAAATGAATTCGAAACTGGGAAGAGGGCAACGGGAAAACCATTCAACTATTTCTCCCAAGAATTTATGGCAGTTGACAGATAATAAAGGAAAGGAAATTGTGGAGAGCCATGATCACCTACGTCCTGAAAAGACATGGCATTTAAAAAAAAATGAAAATATAAGATAATATTATTGCTAATCCTACTGGTATAAATTAAGCAACTGAAATTGTGATAAAGGTAATCCTCTTCTATGCGGTGTATCCTTTCAGGAAGTAATCAGACATGATTCTCCACAACTTCCTATCTCTTGTAGCTCTTAGTAACATTTGTCTTGTTGACTTACTTCCTTCCCACTCCCGTTCCGCTATTTATTCATAATAGCTGATGTAGTAGGTGACTCACTGCCTCCCTAAGTCTCTTGTCCCTTTGACATGTTCTGTGAATGTCAATGCTTCATCTAATGAAGGTGAAATTAATTCTATTATGAACATTGGTCCATATTTTAGATATTAAAATACATTTTTTAATCACCCCCGCCCCTGTGCAAGGCGGGAATGCCACTAGCACGCAGGGGGTTACAGAGAGTGAAAGTGAGGGAAAAGACTGTGTATAGAGGTGGGTGATGAAAAGGTAAAAGATGAACGGGATTCGAGAAGATAGAAGATGGTGATTGACGTTGCATTTAAACTTTTGAAGATTGCAGTTATTAGGGAAGCAAATAAGAGGAAGGGAGTTCGACTGTTGGGAAGTGTGAGAGAAGATGTTGGAGTAGAAGAAGCGGATACATTTAACTATTCCAACGGTAAAAGGGTGGGATATAGATTCCAATCTAGTAGCACGTTTAAATTCATGTCGTCGGGGCACCAGGGTAGGTACCTCATCAGAACAGTTGCCATGAAAATATTTGTAGAAAAGACAGCGGGAAGCCACATAAAGTCTATGAGAAAATGACTAAAGTCGAGATATCAATTCAGGACCGATTACATTGAAGATCCTTCTTTGGATTTTGTCGAGAATCTCGAGATGAACGGCAGATATGGCAACAATATTCAATGCATTTTTTTTACGCCCCGAGCAAGGCGTGAAGCCACTAGGATGCAGGGGGTTGCAGAAGAGCAGATAGGAGTGATAGAAGAAAGGATGAGGAGAGGGATAGTGGATAGATCAAGGTAATTGGAGATGTTGACATTACATTTGAATAGTTGGAGATTATAGCTCTCAGGGAAACAGTAATAGGGAATGGTGTTCCACAGGCGAGAGGTGCGAGGTATGAAGCTATTGGAGTAGAAGAGACGGCTACATTTAAAAGTTTCTACAGTGTAAGGGTGAGAGCGGGATGCTAGCCTCATAAGGCACTTGAATTCATGGAGTCTGGGAACCAGTGAAAGCAGCTCATCCGAGCAAATACCATGAAAGTATTTGTAAAAAAGACAGAGAGAGGCGACGGCGCGTCTGTGAGAGAGCAACTGTAGACGAGATGCCAGATCAGGGCCAATTCTATTACATATCCGCCTCTGGATCTTGTCAAGAACTCCGAGGTAAACAGAAGGTGCGCCAGACCATATATGGCAGTAATAATCGATGCAAGGGTGAATGGTTGATTTGTATATTTGAAGTATCGATTCCGGGGAGAAGAATTTCCTGGCGCAGCATGGACGAAGGTTAGATTTGTAGACGTGTAAGATGGAATCTGACGAGAAAAACCTTCTGAATGTGACTGAAATATTTATCCTATAATATCGGTTTTGAACTGAATAAAAAATAGAAATCGCTATTGTAATTTCATGTTTGCTATCGACGGTGATAATTACAAGAAAATGATTTTTATAATTTTCATTTTCGAAATAAACGAAAGAATTTTAAATTTTAATGATTTCTTTTCTTATTTTAGGTGGATCTTTGGTGAAGCAGGCTGCATCGCATGTGGCTTCTACGGTTTTCTCGCAGGAATATTCCAGATCTGGTGCCTGTTTGCTTTCTGTGTAGAAAGATACATCGCCACTAATTTCACGAAATTCTGTAAGTTAATCTCAACTCATTAATGATATTCCGATTTGTTTCTCTACAAATATCAACGCACTAAAACTTTATTTCATCAACAAATATGCCCGGCTCTAATACATTTGAAATATTTTGCAAATACAACGCTGGATTCGACTAAGCTTTCCACCGACCGGCCAATGATCACCCCACGCTGCATTTCAATCCTCGATTTCGTCGGTGTTCATCGAAAGCTGGGAAAGGGCGCGATGCATGCTCACAATGAAATAAACGCCACATCGAGAAATAAGAACACGAGCTATGTTTTCCATGTTATGTGTAGATGTTTTATTCAGGGTTTCACCTTCCCTTCCCTTCCTTTAGGTGATACTTGGGAAAGCTTCTGCTATGTCCTCCTCCTACCAACTCCTCGTCCATCTACTCATTGTGATGTGATGGCTCAAGAATAAGAATGGAGGCTTCGGAATCGCTCGACTAGCATGTCCGTCTCTCGGCAAGGACGAACCAGAATTCTCTCCGATTTCAAGCATGACTGTTAATATGGGCCAGCACTCAGATATACGCTATTTCCGTTTTTGTTGGCAGTTGATCTCCAAAACTGTGTTACCATTCGGTCAAAATAGATGCCGCTTAGAAAACCGAACTTCAAAACAGACTATCTGCTGATTCATCAGACAAAAAACACTTGAAATCAAGATAAAACCACCTCATCCCTTTCTATATAGTATCACAGTTTTATATAGTTTCATTTTTTACGCTTTTCTTTCTTTTCTTTATTGTCTTTAGCCGATTCAGTTTTTATATTAACGTTTTTGATGACATAAAAGACACACTTTCTCAAAAGATATCTCCAAAAACATGTAAGGTTTTATTATCTGCTACTCTTATGTTTTTTTTTTTTTGTTTTTTTTTTTTTTTTTGGGGGGGGGGTTTGTGGTAAAGTGGTTAGAACGTTCGCTTTCTGATCATGAGACCCGGGTTCGAATCTCGCCATGGTCGATTCGTCGGTATGTTATCGGACTGGATCGAGGTCGATCTCAGCGTGCAGCAAAGTGCCTGAAAACCACACCACGGGTTGACCCAAGCCTTGTGAGTGAAATTGGGTAGACGGAGCTCTTGTAGGCCGTCGATAACTGTGCTAGCACGAAGCCACAAGTCATCGTGGCCGAGGGCTTCAGCGTCTGGCTTTGTTCAAATTGTTTATCACGCTAGATAACACGTTCTCTCACAGAAACTGTAACTAAGGTCTGCTCAGCATAGTTGCAGTATAAACCACAGGTGGGTTCTGTGTGTGTTGAACAAACATAAATGTGTCTGAGCGAGCGTCTGCAATATGGGATTGGTTAAACGCCCTAGTCGAATCCTCGAATACGAGTGACCAGCTATTACCCTTATGTTTTAAGTAAGCACCGTAAATTACCAGTACCTGTTTATCGGAATATTATTTACTCAAATATCATCGCCATATTGTTTCTTTTATTTTTCCTGATTTTCTTTTTTATACGATCCTTTACCAAATCCTTTCCCTGAGACCTGAGGTAAAGGATGATTGAATATATTACAATGAGGGATTTCTTTTCTTTTTATATAAATGGTGTTTATGAGCACAATATTGATGGGATTGCTAGGATATTCTTAATGTGTGTATCAGTATTTTATTTAATGATTGTTTTTAAATAATTTGCACATAATATATTTAGTGAACTTGAGTAAATTGATGGCGGTATAGAGTTTAGGAGAAATAACAAAAAGATAACTTTTATTAACAGCTACAACAAGAGACAGAAAGATGTGGAGGACCACGATCGCTTATTTACTGAAGGAACACAGCTCATTAAGAAGAATAACTTGACAGAAGAATTCCTGCAATAGGCTGCCATTATTTTCTGCCGTAGACTGATTAACCAGTGTGTCCTACGATGTAACCCATCGCTGGGGGAGCAGAGATGGATTCATACTTTTTCCAACTGTATTAGTGCGTGAAGTGAATGTAACGAACTCGACTAGAATTCGAACTCAGAATTCCAATTTCTTATCCCGAGCCGCTTTCTATTACACCACCCGCATCACCTGGTATTCCCAAGGATTCGCTCAACTTAAAGTGATATGGGGAGGATGAGTGCTTCAGTGTGGTATAGCCGTAAATCTATTAGGCCGTCAATATATTATTAAACCATACGATGTAAAAAGCTATTTTTAAAAGAATTTTTAAATTTGTTTCCTGCTGGATTTGTTTGGATTATCGATACTGAGATTATGTCCTTCCTAAAAATTATATGATTTAACTTTTGAACAGTGCAAATCGCATAAAATTAGTACAGGCAACCTTTGTACGAAAAGCTGTAAGATTTTGAGATATATTTAGACTAGAGTCCGGTTAATTATAGAATGATTCACCTTATTTTGATTGTGAATGGCTGCTTTCATAAAATGACCCACTTAATAATTCCCTAGGATTACATAAATAAGCAGTCGCACTAGTGAAAATAAGGGATTAATATTTATAGATTAGCATTAATCAGATTTTTGTCAAACCACAACATTTGCTAGAATAAAAAAAATATTGATTTTTTTTATCACTTTAGAAGGTGTCTATATTTCTGAGATGAGGTATTATGTACATTATTTACATAATTCGGACTATTGTACTCATCTTTGTCGTTAGATTTATTACAACGTTTCGGCCGTTGTACGCTCCGGCCTTCTTCAGGTGGTTGGAATGTCGAACTAAACCTTTATTTCGCTCACTGGAGAAAACTATTCTAGTTCCACGTGCCATGTTTAATGGATATCAGTTTTCAGTTATCTCCTGTTAATTTCCTCTGAAAGCTCTCCACTACCTCAACCGGGTATTGAACTCACACTCTTTGGGTCATGTCACTGGATCTTCAAGGACACATGGCACAGTCGATAAAGGCGTTGGTTAGATCCAGTGACAGGACCCAAAGAGTGTACAAGGGCCGAAACGTTGTAATAAATATGGCGACAAAGATGAAGACAATAGTCCGAATAATGTAAATAATGTACTTTGAAGGTGTTATCCTGTTCATAATAACTACAAAGTGTCAAATCAATCCCTGTTACAGAGTTACCTGGACTTTGTTTTTTTTATTTACAAATGTCTTGTTTAAAAATGTATTAACGTCATTGATATCTGATATTTTTATGCTTTTGTTAATTTACGTACATTTTTGTCAGGAATTTCTTGTTTGAAATATGTGTTTGTTCTTTAATGACAAGGAAATTTTTGCAAAAAAAATTAAAAAGAAAATTATTTCGCCAAACAACTTTTCTATTTTTTTAATTGTTTTCACCTCGAGCAAGGCAGTAAAGCTACTAAGACACAAAGGGTTACAGGGTGTGGAAAAATTAGGTACAGAAACATTAATAATGAATGGAAAGAGTAATCAGGAGGACACTAGATAGCGATTGACATTGCATTTAAATTTTTACAGATTAAAGTTGGCTGGAAAGCAAAGAGACAGAAGGGGAGTTCAACAAGCAAAAAATGCGAGAAAAGAAACTGTTAGCATAGAACTTACGGTTGCATCTAGTCAGCACAACTGTAAATTGATGATATCTCGACGCCAATCTAGTACTGAGCTTAAATTAAAAAAAAAAGTCTAACTACCATAGCGAAGAGATCAGCCGAACAATTACAATGAAAGTATTTGTAAAGAATATACAGCTTTTAAGGAAGTGGGAAAGTGATAGAAGCCGAACCGCTAGATCAGGACTAATAATATTGCTGATTCTTTTTTTAGATTTTATCAAGGAGCTCAAGGTAAATAGCTGGGACACCGGATCATATGTGGCAGTAATATTCTTAACATTAAACTTAGAATAAACTGCTGGTTTCAAATATTTTTAAATAAATAGCATAAAAATGTAAATATCCATTTGTCTTTTACTTAAAAGAACTCTTTGTGTAAAATAACAAAAACAAGTCTATTTTCATATATATATATATATATATATATATATATATATGACGTCAGACATTATGAAATGGAAAAAGTCCGACAATTAATTTAAAAAATTCAGGCCGGTAAATGTTGTTTTAATACTGTTTATTATAAACCAAGCATTTACTTAAATATTTGTATGTATAAAAAGAATGTATAAACATAAAAAATGTCTTAAAAATATATATATATATATATATATATATATATATATATATATATATATATATATATCAGTGACGTAAGCACAGTTTTGAAACTTCAAACTTGACATTTGTAAACCAAGATCTAAGATATGAAGACGATTACCATTCTAAAGAGATGACAAATCAATATTTTTCGATTCTGACAAGTGTCGCGACTTAAAAAATGTCTTAAAGAATGTGCATCTACGAAAATTATTTCCCAAAACAGTTTTCGTAATTTTTAAGAGAGGACCAATCTATTTAAGTAAAGACGGCTTCTTCTGATAACACACTTTTGAACTAATTAGGATAAATCAGTATAATACTTGTTAGCTCATTTTTATCGAAATATAAGTCTAGCTTAGTTTGGCGAGAGTAACAAGTACCCAATGAGAATTGAACTCAATACGGGTGAATGAGTAAGGGAATCTCTTTGAAGCTACCGTCGTGAACTGATGTCGCATGTATCCGACTCTATCTACTTACTGGCTTGTCTGGTCTAGAAGCTTTGTTTAAATACTCTTTAAAGGGATCACAAAGCATTTTTGTTTTTTTTGTTTTTGTTTTTTATTGACGGCGAGAACACGGCCCATTGGTTAAAAAAGATTAGATATTTATTTTCAAAGCATTAATTTATTAACCAGAAGAATGCACGATCCACTGATTTAGAACCCATATTTTGTCTTTTGATATTTGACCGTCTTAGGGTCTATTTCCGTCTTCGCTCCACACACTGGTTTATCAGCTGAAAGCCCCTGTTTCTATCTAATCATAAAATAAATAGTGGGGATCGTATTGGCGTAAGAGTAATGGTAATTTTCTGAGAGTAGCTTAGATTAGTTTGGTTTGGTTTGGTTTCTTTTAAAACATATCAACCTCAATGGATTATTTAATGCCGACAAAATTTTTATTGCTGGTAATATTTTTTTCCAAAAAATCTATTGCTTTAATATTTTTTTCTTCAAAAATGTATAGCTGGTAATATTTTTTTCAAAAATGTATTGCTGTTAATATGTTTTTTTTTTTCAAAAATGTATTGCTGATAATTTTTTTTTAAGTATTGCTGATAATAATATATTGCTGGTAATAATTTTTTCTTCAAAAATTTATTGCTGGTAATATTTTTTTACAAAAACGTATTTCTGTTATTAAAACCTATTTTTACACCTTCATAGTGTTTTGATCCCAGTTTGGGGGTTAACTATTTGTCTATAGCTTGGACCCTAACAGGTGCTACCACCCCGGATCAGGGTGGACCTGGGAACATCAGCAATTAAGAAGTGGTTCCACGCTCCTCAAAACCTCCTGATCAGAGGCCTTGCTGTTGGGCGTAGTTTATCGTCTTACCCAGTTCGAGTAGCTTAGATTTTGTACAAGGCTGAATATATGGGGCACCCAATGAGGATCGACGTCACTACACAATTATAATTGTTCTAGCGAGACAAGCTCGTTAACCATTACGCCACCTTGGCTTAAGGTAATATTTTATGAGCTAATCATTTTAATCATTACTACTGAGTAATAATACGTTCGATCTTTACTGGATAGTCCACACTAGTGATGTTGTGCCAGATCTAAACTAAGACTGGTAAATAACAACATCGACCGTGATCAGTAACTTGGTTACCGCTTAGGAAGTAACCGCTGTAAGTAGCCTGTGGCCTAATACAGTATCAAGCAAAACACATCAGACATTGTAACCAGAATTCATTAAATCAGTAAACCAAGTATGGATATAAAACCTGGTTTCCAACATATGTAAGAAATTATTATGTTTTTGTTTCAGACAAAACAATTCCTTCTATTTACTACACAATGACAGTGATTATGATGTTTGGAATTGGTCTTTTCTGGGCATGCATGCCAATTCTGGGATGGTCACAGTAAGTAAACAGTATCTATTTATATTTTCATATAAACGCTACAATTACATCATTTTTTATGAATGTTGATTTTTTTTTTGTCAGTTGTCAAGCTAAAAGAAAACGATGTTTGAAATAAAGTGAATTGTTCTACGACTGGAAAACCCAAACTGGACACAAGCAGGGAGATGACGTATTCATTAGACCAACCTTCTGCTATTTGGATACGCAATCAACGTACCAATTCTACTTGCATTATTTACATTATTCGGACTATTATCCTCATCTTCATTGCCATATTCACAAGGTTTCGGCCGTTGTACGCTCCGGTCTTTTTCAGGTGATTAGAATTTCAAACCGAACCCTTTATTTCGCCTCACCGGGATAGATGGTTCTATTTCCACGTGCCATACCTCAAGAACACATGGCCCAGTGGATGAAGACGTTGGTTAGATCCAGTGAGTTCAATACCAGGCCACAGCAGTGGTGAACCAAAAACTCGGAGAGTTTAGTTAAAGGGAAATAACTGAGACATCCGGAAGAGGCGTGGCATGTGAAACTAGTCAATTTGTCAATATGGCAATGAAGATGAGGCTAACAGTCCGAATAATGCAAATAATGCAAGTAATCATAATACCTCATCTTAGAGATGTAGACAGGTAACAATTCTAATTTAAGGATTTACCAATGTGCTAATGCACTACTTAAACAATGTACCAATTTAAGAATTTACCAATTCTAATTTAAGAGGTGTTTCTTTGTAATGACTTGAGTTGAATCAGTCATTTCTTCTTTTTGTCAAATAATATTGAAACATTAAACTCATTTCACACAACGAAAACTAATTTTAACCTTTCCTTTGGGTTTTGTTTTTATAGTAGTCTATTGTTTTTAAAGTTTCAACCACGTCGCCGCTTTCATTATTTTTCAATAAACAGTTTCGATTTCATTTAGGATATCCGTTTCGTAGAAGAAAAATAAAATATAATAACATTTTTATATACGGTAAATAAAGTCTTTTGATATCGTAAATTTGTTCCTCCTACGGCCTGTATTTAGTTATAGACAACTATATGTAGCTTTGAGGAATTCAAAGAAATGTAAGGTAGAGGTTTAGGGACCCGAAGAATTCATGAAACCAGGCATATTACAAAGAAGATAGTCCTCAAAGAATTATTGTAATACAAAGGGGGAGAGCTCGACTTACGACAGAGTTCCGTTCCTACGATGCGTCATAACGTACCGGCGATTTTCCATGAATAAGAACTTACGTCACTCAGCTTATATTAACGCAATAGTAAAGTAATAATCTAGAACATAACACACGAATCGACGGAGGTCGGGATTGTCGTAACCCGGGGACATAATGTACATTCATATAAAATTATATAACTGTGTATTTTCCTTATAATAATGGCAGGTTACTCATTTTAAAGTACACCAGCTTGTTAGAGTGGCTACTTAATCCCTGTTGCAAACGCCTGTCCAGGCTCATCTGTGTTTGTTTAATACACATAGTCAGTCTGTAGTTTATAAAACTATATTTATATATAAAATGGTGGCTGCCGACATCGAGATTCGAGCGCGACACTTTGGTCTTATGAATGTGTTTTTCGACAGGTGTATAAATAGCGGTGTCAGGCTACTGACTGAAAAATTGACTATTGGTTGATTACTAGTTGATTACCAGTTGATTATTGAGTGACTATTAAGGACCTAATATATTAAAGATTTAAAAACATCTAGAAAGTTACTTCAAACGGACGAAAGGCCCCTTTTCCCTACCATTTTTTTTTATCGAAAACTGATGACTAATAGATAAAAATAGTTGTAAAACGGTTATGCTCTTGACAGTATAATGTCTATATTTACTAATCTTAATACGGCAATATGAATGTTAAGATGGTGTGTGTTGGATTACCGCCGCCTGACGATAATCACAGGCAGCGCAAGATTTGAAAGATTCTTCCTCTTCTCCTTTTTGGCTTTTCTAGCGACACATCTTCATCTCCTTCTGCCGGTAAGTAAGTACCTCAGAGACACATAATGAAAGGTTACTTTACAATTTTAACTTCATTTCTCATTTCCCTTTTTGTAACATATCCATTTAATATATTTATTAATACTTGTTTGTTTAAATTCTATGGTTTTATGATTTATTTTAGCCCGGACTCACATGAGTCCGCCAAATATTGTTTGTGTGACAAATGCACCAGCTCACAATAAAAGTGATAAGTCCCGCAACAGGTTACCGCAATTTCGTAAGATAGTGAATCCCGGCTTGCCTAGAAAATCAGCATTTTAAATCAAGGTCTTTATGCGCATCGGAACCAGTGGGAAATATGAAACTATTCCCATTTACGAAACTTTAGTTCGTACAATTTTGAAATAGGATGCGGCAGAAATATCTCCCACGTTATAGAAATCTATTTATTTATACTGCAAAGAATATGTCGCTAATCATCTTAATAACCCAAAAAGTCTCAAATATATATTTTATTACATGATAGAAAATTGGATAATTTGAAAATGGTGAATTATTCTTTGTCTAACAAAGAAGCATGCTGCACCCAGAACAGGAGTATTTGCACTTGGGTGAAACCTGAAAAATTTCCTTAGGAAAATGCATAAGAGGCTGGAAAAAAATAGTGAATAAGGAAGAGACGGGGAGAGGGGGGAGAGAGAAAAGTATTTTGTTGTCAGAAGATTTGTCAATATGTCTATTCGCATTCCTTCCCCCACCATCTCCAATGCCCGCTTTGAACAAGGCATGTTTTCACATGACTACGTATCTCAATGTCTGGCTCCTGCTGGGAGCAAATGTTGTTGTTTTTTTTGTTTTTTTCCAACAATGCAACCGAGGAGAACTGGAGATATCCAAACAACTGAAGAGTGCACTGGAGTTATTTGAACAAATGTTCTCCTTTTGGTTGTTATGGTTACAACTTCTCGAACGTCGTTGCCTTTGAACGAAAATCTCTATTTACCCCAATCTTCTCGTTCTGCGGTTCATGCTAAGGGAGATAACTCGTATTAGTTAATTCTGCCAAATTCGTCTTTGTGAGGCCGATTCTGATCATTTTCACTGAAATAGACTATATGGAATATACTGCCTGACTCAGGGATTGAACTCACGAATACCAAATAAACTGAATCACTTAATGTAGAGTGTTTTTAAGATGTTCACTAATTCTTTTAATCTATAGAGGATTGGTAAATAGGATTGTACTTATTTGCATATGTTAAGTAGAAGAGATATAATGTGTATAATAAAGTAAGAGAATGACATGTTGACTATTGATCACATGTTGTAGAACAACACAATACAACAATCTAGCGTCGTCGATAGGAAGTTAAAGGTGTTTGGATGAACCAGAATTTATGGAGACTTAGATCCTGTGTTTTCCAGCCAAGGCTTAGATTGAAAGACAACCAGGAAAGAAAGAAAGAAAATGAAATAACCGATCTCTATCTAGATTCGGCAGGTTGTAATGCTATAATGAAAATTTCTGTAATAGCATACCCTAAACAATTGGAGAATTTGACTTACATCGAAATTTCAGAAATTATAAAACGAAGTTTACGACCTACAGAATCTTGTCATAGCGGAAAGAATCAAATTTCTGTCCATTAAACAGAAATAACACAAAATGAGGCCAAAATCTCCATGAAAAAGAACGGGATATAAACATTAAGGAAGAGAGGAGAAAAGAGATTGTAGAAGTTCGTGAACGACCAAAAGCATTCAACCTCTTCGGTTTAGGGAGGTGTAATGGTTTAGTGAATAGGATTGTACCTATTTGCATATGTTAAGTAGAAGAAATATAAAAAGGAGGATTTTAAAAACAGAACAGCACTTCTATAACCAATATAGGAAAATTCTTTAGGGAAATGGTGAAATCAACGAAGCTTACAAAAACAGAAAATCCATTAAATGAAAAATCAAGAGAGTTCCGGAATACAATACGAGGAAATGAAAAGAATGATAAGAATAAATCCGGCTGAATTAAGAACTCCGAACAGAAGTGTAAAAAGATAGTTGAAGAGAAATGTAACACGCTAAATAAAAAAATCGAAATCTTGGATAAAGATAAGTTACCTAACTTCTGTTTAAATGGGTTTTTTTTTTTCCATTTATGCACAAGCCATTAGCAGATCTGTTTTCTAATGTTATCAATAACTCGAAGCAAAACCCAGAATAGATAATCCAGGGTATTCCTTATTTTATCCCCCAAACTGATGATATTACCAAAATTACCGTCAAATCATATCTTTATCTACATAAAGTCAAAAACAAAATATAGCTTCTTCGAAACTAATGTTTCCACTGACAAGCAAAACTGATTCAAAAAAGATTCTTACGCATGCAAAGCTCAGGCGTTGCTCTACGAGACGTTGCTGGAAAAGTGCGGTTCCAGAATAAAAACCAAAGCAATACATGGATTCTTCTTCTTCTTTTTCTTTGTACCGCGTCCCTTCAGGACGTGGGCGATCATGGCTCCCCACAATTTCCTGTGCTTTGTTGCTCTTAGTAATTTTTTTTTGCCATCTCTGATTCTGAGCCGATTTGGTTACTCATTCTGAAGGTATTTCTAACTAAGTCCTAACAGGAAGGTTATGAGCTGCGTTTATGAAAACCTGCCACCGTATTGCGAACTGTGAGACATGGGCCTGGTATACTCTTATCAGACTGATGCATATAATAGGCTTTGTATATTTGTACTTCAGCGGCATTTTATCGGTGTCCGACTCTCTCACGCAATAATAATAATAATAATAATAATAATAATAATACAGTCACTTCTCACTTAACAACGTACATATCTAACTGTCCCTGAACTTACAACTAGATATAAAATCTCATATAACAAAAAAAGAAATCCAGCCAATCGGTACGGTAGCTTGTACAAAAACGTTGTTCGTAATTGCTTAATAAATGAATCAAAATAAATGATACAAAAAGTGAAAAATATATAAAAATTTGCTATCTGTCTATATTTCTGAGATCAAGTAATGTATTCCGAGTAAGACCTCCCATAGAGGAGAACATAACTAAGAACTGTATGTACGCCATCCCATGCAATTGTGGCAAGAAATATAAAGGAGAAACTGGTCGTACCCTTAAAATAAGACCACCGGAACACCTTAAAGCCGTAACGCGAGGGGAAATAGAAAAATCAGGCGTAGCTGACCATATACGGAGGGGAAAGAAACATCACCGGCCCCTTGTGGGATGAGACTGAAATGATAGACAGAGAACATCACTGGAAAATACGAATCAGCACATATGCCGAGCCACAAAAGTCGCCTAAGCCATCCATTGCATGAATACAATATGGGAACGAGTTATACTAAATGCTTGAGAAAAACATTTATAACAATAAACTTGTAATATGAGCTCGGGTAAAAGAAAGTATACTGAGACAATAGGTTTATAAGTCCCCAAAATTAATAGACTGATAATTTCAAGGACACATGGTCCGGTGGCTAAAATAAAATTGAAGTAATCCAGTAACTTGACCAAGAGTTCTGTTTGTACAAAAAAATAAAAATAAAAATAAAATAAAATAAAAACAAAACTTGGAGAGTTGAATTAATAAATGATAGTGAAATATCCGAAAGAGGCATAACACGTGGAACTAGAAAAATCTACCCCGGATTACGAAATAAAAGAGTTCGGTTCGAAATTCCAATTACCACAAGAAGGCCGAAACGTCGTCAATATGGCAACAACGATAAGCCCTAATATTGTAAATAAGGTAGATAAAAAAATTGCTGTATCCAAACCGAAGTAATGTACAATATATATATATATATATATATATATATATATATATATATATATATATCAGTGAACATTGAAGTCAACGCTTAGAGGGGACAGGCTGTTCCATGCCAGACGCAATTGTCAGGCCGATATTTAACAGTCCCCCCACGAGGAATGTATGCGGCACAAGGCCGAGTTTAACGTGGGTTTCTCCGAGTCCGTAGGCTCGGCCAAAAATATTCCCTTAGAATCCGCATGAGCGGGTTCGGGATCTGTCTACCTCCCCGGACGAAACTTTGCCCTTCGGCATAGCTTCGTCCGGGTTCCTCTCTGCCAAAGCAGAGAGTTCGACAGAAGTCGCACACAGTCAGAGACTGCGTGTCGACTGCCTCAACGCAATCGTCAGTCCACGAGTGTCGTTTTTTTTTTCTCGGCTATTTATATATATACGATTCAGTGGTTCATTGTGGGTAGTTGCTATTAGTATTGTTGTTACCACTTTATGTACCAACAAAAAATAAATACTACTTTTATATTCACTATCAGTACTGCTGTTACCATTTTAAGAACAATCACTTCATAACCATCTCTACCACCATTAGTACTGCTTTTTATCATTGTCATTATTATTATTATTATTACTGCCATCATCATCATTATCATGGCTAGCACAACTATTATCATAATTACCATTGTCATTATTGTCATTTTTTGCCATTATTATATTATCGTTTCCATCATCATTAAGTCTAACTTTACCGTTTATCATAACCAATAACACATGAATAATTATTATTAATATATCAATAATAATATCATAGTTATAATTACCATTAACATAATCACAATCGTCAATGATACACCAGTAGTTAGCATTGCTAAAAATACAAACATCATCATCATCAACATGTCCACAGACAGAACCCAATTTAATCAACGTGTTGGTAGTAGACCCAGACCAATGAATGTGGGTCTGCGTCTATGTATATGTATGTATGAGGAAATGTGAGCTTATCTGACGGCATGGACGGCCGATCTGCAAAAACAGAGAACATTGCTACATATGTAACACTACAGTCCTGACACCGAAATAGAATGACAATTGCGTATATATGTATGCTCGAACGCATGGATGTGCCTCTGCGGCTAACCTTAGATTATTTATATGGTTGTTTGTACGAACTAAAATGCATGTACCTGTATGTGTTTGTGTTTATGTATGTGAGAATGTCATCCCAAACAAACACGGAAGAAAATTCCCCCCCTCCATCACATACATATAATCAAACACAAATAAGCATAAAGAGATCCACTTTTTAAAAAAATAAACCAGTTTATCTGATGATTGCAAAAGCGTGAAACCCTGGGTTACAAACTAATATCCATACAACTGCATACACACACACACACACACACATATATATATATATATATATATAAGAGAGAGGGAGAGAGAGAAAGAGAGAGGTGATATTCAAATTTATGTATTAGGTTTACTGTTCAGTAGACTACAGTACGTTACAAATGATACAATAATTATATCAAAGCGATCTGAAACTGGTTGACATAAACACATTACGCGCATAGTATACTTGAAATCGCGGCCAGATAAAGTACTCGCTTAATGACTAACTTCCTAAGCAATTAACTCGTTTAACGACCGCATCGGATCCTAATTCGGCCGTTAAATGAGTTCGATCTTTACTGAGGGTTCCACAAATAGATCTCTGATATTTTGCAAGCTTTTTTTTTATTTTTTTATTTTATTTTTTATTTTTTCTTGCTTGTTTTTCGTGCAGGTACGGACTGGAATCTCCAGGGACATCTTGCAGTGTCGATTATTCTGTAGCAACCGAGCATTACCAATCACTACTCATCTCCATGAGCTTAGTCACGTATGGTGCCCCACTTCTAGCCTCTTACTGGGCTGTCTCTAAGGCAATGGCAGCCCTTAAAAAAACTCCCGATGAAGAAAAATTAAAGGACACTCATCTCCTCTCAGAAGAACAGTTGACCGCCGTAAGTGAAACAAATCTACGAATTTGGATATTCTAGAGTGAATTTACAAGTCCCTCTTTATTTATTCAAACGCCATATCCCTTTCTAGAGATTCTTTTTTTTTTTAATATCTGTGAAGTGTCATGGCTTCTTCGAAGTGGTTTCCCCGTTGCCGATGCTGAATTCCATTTCTCAGTGATCCTTTTGCAGCCTCCCAAGGCAACAGAGCCCAGTCTACCTTGCTACGTAACTCACAGCTTAAAAGAAAAGAAATTGATTCATGCTTTTTCTAAAGTCATCTGGGCGAAAGAAATGCAACAGATCAGGCTAGTATTTGAACTTAAATCGCCGGTTCTAATGTCCATAACATTTAACGATCAAATTCAAGGCTGCAATTAAAAGTCTACAGCGTATAGTTCTAGATACGTCAAAATATTTCATGTGCACGGCTATTTCTGTCATAAAATCAGCATTCAATTTCTATACGTTAACTGGGCTTGAATATCGATCACTGGTGTTGAAAATAGTATACAACTAAAAAAATATACACAACAGCTATAGATTTATTTGTGGAACCTCCAATAAGGATCGAACTCGCTACAATAGTAATGGTCTCCGAATTTAGTTTCCTAACCCATACCGTAAAATACAAATCAACCAATCTATATTTAAGAACCATCGCCATTAGAAAACCATTATTAGAGTGAGTTCGATCCTTACTGAGGGTTCCACAAATACATCCATGGCAGTATTGGTGTTGTTGCTGTTTCGTTTTTGTTTTTGGTTTTTGTTTTTGTTGTATAATGTTTCCGAATCCAATGATCGATGTTCGAGTGCTTTTAACATGCTGGCAGAAATGTATACAGGTTCATGGTTCCTATTTTGATTGATTTAAACAAGGTTCCAAGACATTCATTCTGGAATAAAAGTGGATTTTAAAATCGAACATTATTTTCGGAACAACCAAATAATAGCAAAAGTTCAAACGAGAAAGATTCTCAATATGAGTGTCTTTTGTTCGTGTGTTCGCCGGCGATTGGCTGAGATAAAAGCGCTTATTCTTTGGTTGAGTTTGCATGCGACTCGTAGGTCGTAAACTGTACAATTCTTTGTACACATGACCACGCGAAGCAGACGTTTCTATCAGTTGATGTATTTCTCTTTTCTTTTCTTTTTCTTTTTTTTTTTTTTTTGTTTGCTGTCTCCTGTTATAAGAAAAAAGAAACATCGGTTAAGCTGGATCAGAAACGGATAAGAAATTTCCGTTGTTTAGGGACGAGAAACAAAGTTTCCACAAAGAGAAGATTTCCATTTATTCCAGAACCACAGATATGTTTTTATGCAGCATTCTTCTTATACATAGTACGAGCACAATTTTTTTAATAAACGAAGAAGTAGAATTTTTTAACCCTTTAGAATATATATCTATCACTACAAAATTTAAATCGTTTTCAACATAAATCGTCTACCGAAATGCCATCATGACATCAAAATTCAAACGACAGAAATTTTAAAATAAAACAAAGAATTTAATAATTGACCAATCAGTTTGAAGGTGCCGGTTTCCAGCTAAGTGATTGGCCAATTATTATTTATTTAAGTTCAACAGTTTGGCTTTTGGCATCATTTAATTTTGGTGGACTTCTTTTGATCAATTGTATTTTGAATAAGTTTTCACTTTAAATTTTGTAGTGGTAGCTATATATTTTAAAGAGATAAAAATTCTACTCAACATTTATTATAGTTAGCGTATAATTAAAATACTCTAATATAACCAATTTTTGCTACACACCATAATATTTAAAGAATTAAACACACACACACACACAAACACATACACCAGGAGTCATACGTGACACTCACACAAGCAATGAAAAAGAACAGAATAAAAGAAAGATACGTGCATACACACTAACGCCATAAATCAATGTTTATTAAAAAGCTACGTTATCTTTGTACCATAAGAAAATAGTCACTTAAGAAAAAACATCTATGTGAATGCGAATGACGTTAGTTTTGGAATTACTGGGAGATCAATCTTTTCTTTATGGAACCTTCCCTTTTATTTAAACCAAACAACGAGTGTTTCTCATCTTTTTTGAAACAACCTCTTTACATAGCTGAAAATAACATGACCTGCAATGGGTATATAAGTCATGACATTAAAATACTTTTGTTTTGTACTTTATGGAATCGGTTATCACACACCGACATAAGAGAACCTGTAATTGATCGGCTGCGTACGATTTATCATCGAAAAACGAAAGTTCTGCCACAATTGTTTTAAATGCCGTTGACTCACTTACAAACAAGGAATTATTATAATCATCCTTATCAAGTCGTTTCCATGGCGATTAGAGTTATAACGTTTTTCATTTGGCTCTGACGCAAAACGGGAAGACGAATCGCAGAAAGAGAGAGTAAGAAAGAAGGAAGCTGCGAATTGAACATCGTTTAGTTTCATATATTTTCATACTATTGTCTTCATCTTTGCCATTTTCAGTTTCTTTACTATGGCCGATCTTATTTGCCGCTGATATTTACTAACTTTTATTGATTTCTTTCGATGGGTGCGTTAATGCACGTACAAATACACTGTCATAAATTATATATAAAACAGTAAACATTGTTTATCACAGAAAATAATACAAGAAACAACGAAGACGGTATATTAAACAAATTAATAAATAACTAAAAATATTGCTATAAAAGTACAAATTATCCGGTAAACAAAAACAAAAAAAAAAACGGCGAGTCAAAAGGACGATTTTCCCTTGATACCGCTATTATTTTAACTACCTTCACTCCTCGACAATGTTTATTGTTTTAAAAAGCAATGATTAGAATTGTAATAAAGCCTGGTCATGATAAAAGTAAATTTATACATTTTTTTTCTTATGAATTTACAACAAAATATTAAACACAAAAAATACTGAACACGAACAGAGGTTTATTCCTTGTTTCTTGTTTAGGGTTGGGTTCCCGGTTCCTTCTAAAATATTTTCATTCTCTTCCACTTCCAGTGGCACCTTGCGTCTTGGTGGCATTATCACCTTGCTTGAGGTGGGGTCTCTTAGGATATAACGCTCTATCTCGATTGGCTCTTGGGCCTTGCACAATGTGAGCATCATGGTAAATATATGCGTATATGCATTTATATGGGAATGCATTTAGTCAGATTTTAGGAAGTAGGTTCAATTGAGAACTTTTCACTACTTCTTGTGTGCGCGTATGTATATATATATATATATATATATATATATATATATATATATATATATATATAGAGAGAGAGAGAGAGAGATAATATTAGTGGAAAATATACATACATATGCAAAATATATAAATACCCATACATGTATATTTTTAGAAAAAAAAAATTCCAAGAGGAAGAATCCAGGTAGAACTCAATGTCTAGGACAGAGTAAAGATATAATAAAAAGGCTTAAACACTAATATTCCATGGTCATAATTTATTCCATTGGAATCGTAAATACGATCCAATTCATCAGACCGACAAATTCAAAAAGAAAACAGAAAAAACAACTCCGGAAATAAAAACAGAATTTAGAGAGAGTGTAAGTATGAGGAGGAGGGAGATTAAACCTTAACAGAGAGAATTTTAGGAGATATGGGAGGAGGGGTTTAAATAAGAGAAAAGAATGAATGTTGACGGATGTCTAATGCATAAAGATACATTTCGTGGTGACATACACACACCATAGACAATCTAATGTTAGAATAAGAGGGAGGGAAAGACGAGGTGGAGGAGAGAAATGGGACGAAGGAAAGTAAAATTGCGTTTACTTAAAGGACCACTTTGTAATTGAGAAAATTTGACAAATTTAATATCGACTACAGGTTACAAATCAAATATAAATATATGAAGATAAATATAACGATTATCTAATCCAGCAAGGACCTATATTTCTATGTTCAAAAACACATGCGAATATACACAATAACATATACATGTATATACATACACATAGGCGTGTACACACATACACACATACATATACCCATGTACACACATATAAAAATATCAAAATATATTCACATATCCACACATACACATATTCATCTATATCCATATACACACACTTTTCACATACATATACACGCATACACATGCACACATGCACATACCCATCGTATTTACGATTCCAATGGAATAAATTATGACCATGGAATATTAGTGTTTAAGCCTTTTTATTATATATATATATATATATATATATATATATATATATATATATATAAGTAGTAGTAGTAGTAGTAGTAGTAATCTTATAAGTATAAGAAATTATACTCGTCCGGAAACCTTCGGTGTCTTGATTCGCAAATAATCAAACCAATACCAAAGGGAAAAAAAAAGGTATAAAAAAGAAAGAACCAAGAATATGTACGTCAGCCGAAAATAATCGTCCAACATGCAAGTCCAAAGAAAAAAAAACCGATACGAGTAAGCAAAATAACTAAATAAAGTGCTCAATACAGTAAGTAGAGCAGACCTAGTTAAGCCTAGAGAGCCAGCCTTCCCTGACGATCCGATTTAGGTAAAACCTTGGTAGGTTTGTCTGGCTCTCTAAGTTTAACTATATATATATATGTGTGTGTGTGTGTGTGTGTGTGTGTGTGTGTGTGTGTGTGTGTGTGATGCAATGGATAAATTGTCGTCTAAATTATGCAAAAATGAAAATAACAGACATCTCATTTTAACAGATACATTTGCCAAAATTTCACAAAAATATCTTGAAATACTAAAGAGTGAATTTATTCAATAACATTGTCATTGGCTTCAGCCATGACCACCAGACGACTTCGGAATCTCTAGCATCTCTCTGGACCATTTCCTTGTTTAAGTTGACGAATTGTGCCATAATCCTTGCCTTCAGTTCATCTTTCATGTTACGAGCAATTTTGTTGGTCTCTCGCTCAACTGAGCCCCACACATAATAATCAAGAAGGTTGCAGTCTGGGGAGTTAGGTAGCCAGATGTAGGGGTGATGGGGTCGCAGAAATTGTCTGACAACCATGACTGGGTTCTCCTACTTATGTAGCATGGTGCAGAATCCTGTTGTCCCAGCAGCCACTCTCTTAACCCAGGGAAGCACTACCTCCTCAAGGTACTTGATGTAGGCCTCCGTGTTGAGCCCGAGGCCCTATGGAAAGATTAATTAAGGTATAACGTCACCATGACTTGTGATCACTTCAAACACCTTTGTAATCAGCATTAGTCTCTTTCAACCGAATCCTCTTCACTGTCCTCAGTTTAACACCCAAAATGTTCCTATTGGAGCTTCCCCGGCGCGAATGACAAGCAGTACAGCATGCCGCTTCCAAAATTCTGTCAGCGAATTGCGTCGTGGTGCTCTTTTTCACACAGACGTTAGCCAACATAACCATACTATACTGTGCAGCCGACAAAATCAAAACAAACAACGCGCATGCGCGAAATTAAAAATATGAAATGTCGACAATTTGCCCATCGCACCATCTATTCATATATGTATGACGTCACGAGCTGCGATGCGATTTTCGCTTCTGCGTCTCGTATACACAAGTTTGTCGTTGCTTTGAAATTTTTCATGCAACACAGACTGTCATTATTGTTTCGTCCGTGTATTGTTTGATATATTGAAATATAATTGTCATCTTTGATAGAGGCTTATGTAAGCCATTAGCTTAGATCAGATTTAAGCATGTATCAGTATGGTGATTTCCTTTCGTCTTTCAAGGATAATGTTATTAAGCTTATCAGACAATATGCAAGGAACTTACTTAAAATAAATAGACTCAACTTGTCTATATTATTTAATGAAACATGCATCTATATATATATATAAATTTATATTCTTTTCGTTCTTTTTACATTTGTATATATATATATATATATATATATATATATATATATACAAATGTAAAAGAACGAAAAAGAATATAAATTCAAGCCAAACATTCATAACATTAAAGTTAGTTCAATACAAGAGTATAGCAATAAATATTGATTATACACTGTTACACTAGAACATGCAAGTTACCGCGGCAAAATGCATATTTGTTCGACGTCCAAAAGACGTCTCGTCAGGTGGTGGTAATCACCAACATTATTAACCACCTGACGAGACTCGTTTGGACGCCGAAACAAATATGCATTTTTGTCGCGGTAACTTGCATGTTCCAATGTAACAGTTTATAATATATATATATATATATATATGACGGACATTAATTTCTTCAATTAATCCAATAAAGAATCTGCATAGAACACAATACGTAGCCATATACAAGGTAATACATTTGAACCTGCTTCTTTGATGAGATAATTCTGTGATTCCCACCAGCGGTCGCTCTTTGAGCCGTGATAAAAGCCAGGATTTATAGTACTGAATTCTAAATCAGGCGCTTGTAAGGCTGATGTAATACAGTCTTTTCTTTCTTTCATTTTACAGTAGGGTTCTCCCTGTACAAGGTTCGGGGAGCACTCGATGTAGAGGGTTACATTAAGTGGTAGCTTATATGGATAGGAGGGGAAGATAATGGTTAACTCTAGGCTTGATCAGTTTAAGATTATAGTGATCGGGAAGACGTCCTCTTAGGAGTCTTGTGACAGGGCAGTGGTTTGTGGGAAGAAGCTGTTTGAGTGGAACTTACTTCTCGCCGATGGAAGACGGAGGGAATGTGGGTGGTTTGATACTATGTAAGTGGATTGTCGGGTCCTAGCCGTGAAGGTTAAATCTGTTGGAATCAAGGAACGTCGTTCGTCCGAGCACTTTCCATAAAAGAAACGATAGAGCAGTGGGAGTCTCGCCAAATCCCGCCCGTGATAGAAAGGTTAGACGGCGGAAAATAATTCTTCTCCAACAAGGACTCGCAGACGCTACGTATAAATACCTGTAACCTTAACTGCTATTAACAAAGTTAGTATTTATGTTGAGAGAAGCGTTAACAATGAACGACAAATTTGTTTGTATTTTAATGCAAATCTTTTCTTTCTCTTATTCTTGTTTCAGTTGGCTGCTGTCTTTATTCCAATTGCTTTTATATCCTGGTCTGGATTCGCCTACATCGCTCTTTATGCAGCCTTCACTAACAAAGGAGCTTACATCAGCAACTTGGCCGGTACATTGCCTCCACTGATGGCGAAATTTGGCTGCCTTTTATATCCACTATTCATCTTTGTCGCTCGTATTCGCACAATGCCTAAGTTGCCAAGCAAAAAACCTTGACTGGATCAATAATTCAAAGCTGAACTGCCTTAAAATTAATAATTAATAATTAAATATAAAACTGATGTTATGATATGGTGCACCGTAATAATGGCAGAGGTAAAAAATAGCACAGGTAGAAATGACAGAGTAAAAATGTCATAGGTGATAAAAATGGCAAAAGTGGGAAAATGGGAAAAAATGGCACAAATCGAAAACATACAGGAAAAAAAATGAAATGCACACGTTATCTATTTAGTAAATACCGAATATATATATATATATATATATATATATATATATATATATATATATATATATATATATAATCAATAACTCTCTAATCAGATGCCAGTTGACTCCTGGTTCAGTTGTTATTGGTTTTGTTGTCAGTGGTTCAATTGCGGAATTCTGGCTCAGTCATTGAACATAACACACAACTAGAAAGCATTGTGCTGAATCCTGGATTAGAAATAAGTTCAGTTGTCCTGGAGCCGTCAAGCACACCATTGATATCAGTGGCTCTATCACAACCCCTATCATGGAAGTTATAGCAATTAATAAAGGAAAAGAAAATATTGGTATCCAAGGGTACGTGTATACAAAACAGATTGCAAGATCAACTACTGTCAGATGGAGATGTGTTAAGAGAACATCTTTTTGTAAAGGTACCATTTCCACCAGCCTTGATATGACTGATCCTGTAACAGCTAAAAACCACAACCACGCTCCTGATTATGCAGCTATTGCATCGACGAAATGCATCAACAACATGAATAGAAAAGCAGCAGAATCAGAAGATCAACTGAGCCAGATTTATGACAATAACCTGGACGACTTACCAGCTGAGGCGTTACCTATTTTTTGCTTTTAAATGTAGATATAATCTGTTTAATTTACTAAATAGATAACATGTGCATTTCTTCTTTTTTCTGTATGTTTTGGCTTTATGCTACTTTTCCTATTTTCCAACTTGTGCCCTGCTCACTCGTGTCATTTTATCTGTACCATTTTTACCGTGCCATTTTTTACCTCTGCCATTATTACCTAAATTCGCTATGATATATATATATATATATATATATATATATATATATATATATATATATATAGGTAATTATAAAGGATTCGAAGCAGGTATATTCGTGCACTGAAAAATTGGTATAAAAATATGCATATAAAAAATTTTCACAAAATATTGCATATACAAAAATACACATATTAAAAACAATGAAATTTATCTATGATCTTTCATACACAAAAAACTATTACTATTATTGTAGGTAGTTCCAAAAAAGCGATACCTAAGGTTTAAAATGTATTTTAAAAATGAAATGTTTTTCTTAAAGCTTTTTATTTTAGTTTTAATTCAAATAAATTAAATTTAATATTTCAAATAAGCAAAATACTTTGCTGTATTTCAAACTGTGTTCATATTGATCGGAAAGATTTTTTTCTGATTATCAGTAAAATTGATAAAATCGTCTATAATGACAAATCTGTCAATAAAACATAATCTTCTTTATTAAAAAATCTTTCAAAAATAAAATATACTTATCTGAAAAGTAATTTGAGAAGCATTGTCTGATTTAAAGTTTGATTAATCTGAATTGAAAAATATTACTTACCTTTAGTTTAAAATACTGCAGAAAAGCATTTTTAACACAGAGGTATGTGTCATTATGATGTATGGACACATCGACAGCCTGATGTTTGAAATTCATCTAAGGAGATAACGGACATAAAATTACATGCCGAATACAACATAAACACCTTTTATATATATATATATATATATATATATATATATATATATATATATACCCAGTAATCTTAAAAAATTAAAATAGTCTAAGCATTCCTATATTTTATTGAATTTTAGTTACTTTGGCTTTATAGTCTTATTTACGAATGTTAGAAAATTACTAATAAATGTAAAATTTACTATAGTCACCATTCTTATTTTCTAATAATGTTGTGTATGGACGTCCGTATTTTAAAAAAATCGGCACGTTTATACACACACTCCAAAAACCTTAAAATTATTTTTAAAATACTGGAGATGGCTGAATTGTAGTAAGCTTTTCTATTTATGATTAGCAAATAATAGCAGCCATACCGAGCTAGTCGATCAGAAAAAGCGTTCAATTAGAATGGAGCAAAAACAGCATCATGTTTAGATGTAACGGAGTCTATCTTCTTTAATTACATTAAAGTATTTTCATTAAAAAAAATTTGAATTAATGCAGATACTGATATAACAGTAGTCTGTATTTATTCAATCGAAGTTAGCCGATGATATGAAGGAATAAAATAAGCAACATGAAGGCCCACTTCACACCACAATTATTTTGGAGTTTTTGAAATTTAATTTGTCAGTGTGCTACCAAGGATGTAAAAGGCGATACATTTATAAAGCAAGTGTTAAGTTTGATGAAAATTCATTGAAAAATCAACGAAAAATAAGAAACAAACCAGTAAAAATCGATATTTTTCGCTATTTACGCAAGTTTTCACTATATGGGTGGACTCAATTATCAAGTTAAATGACTGTTAATCAGTCAACCTTTTGTTGGCTACAATTGAGTGAAGTTTGTATTAGATTGCTTGAAAATTGAGGGAGTTTTTAGTTTAAAATTTGTGTTGAAATCGATTTTTCGTTTTTCGTGGCTTTTCGCTAAACGCAGTAGCGAAGAAATAAAAATGAGGTATCGTTAAGCTCATCATGATGTAAGCAACCTACATACCAAGTTTGAACAAAATCGGAGGAAAAAAAAGTTGAATTTATCGATTATTGATCGACTTAAGCGATTATTTTTTCATATACTTATCGATTTGTTACGCTAAGAACCTATCTCTCACATTGTACAATGTATATGTCAAGTTGGGTTAAAATTGGTTGGATGGATCTAGACTGAAAAGGTATCACACAGATATCATCTGTTTTATATATATAGATAGTTTTTACTTAATAACAATATCACCTAACCGTTACAAATTAATACATAATTTTTAGAGATTTAAAAGTTTATAAATTATTTTAATTAAATTTTTAAAAAAATGAAAACAAGTTTTGTAAACATTAAAGAAAATAATGTCCAGAATTTATTCTATTAAATAAAGCAATTAAAAGCTTTTGTAATGATTAATGTGTTAGTTTTATTGAACTTTCTATTTTACGATTCAAACTTGATTTTCCGTAACTGTTTGATTAAAAAAATTATGATTTTAAGTTCTCCAAGGACTTGTCCTTATAACTAATATAAGCATTTAACTATACCAACAAAAAAAAAATGAATTTCTCGTAATTTCATAAATTAAATAATTGGAAAACAATAGATGTAAAACATATTGTCACCAAGATCTTCTAAAAAAAGAAACAGTTCTGAAATAAGGTTATCATTTTTTTTTTATTACGTTCTGAAAGTTTCATTAAAATCAATCATCTGAGTTTTGAAGAATTTCCAAATCAATGTGGTTTTTCGTCGCAAAAAGAAGCTCAAATTTCCCATACAAATTTATGGCCCCACGTTAACGTCAGAAAAACAAGATTTTTAACCAAAATTTCGAAAGTTCTAAAAAGGGTTATAAAAAGAGTCTCTACAATAGAAAATCCTTTGGTATTTTCTCTTAAGAATAACACAGAGATTTTGCCAATAAAACTTTGTTATTAAGTTTTGAGCATTTTTTCATCATGTGTCCTCACTATTATCGAATCCTTGGAGATACCTATATTATTGTGAATATTGTGAAATACTCAATAAAAATCATCTTCACAATCAAAAGAGTCTGGTTCAGTTACATTAATATAGCTATAAATGATGATCCTCGGTGTGATAGACTACAATCAACACACTTCGTTTCACTGGTAATCCTGAGTGTTGGAGATCTCGGCCGTAGAAAACCATTTCACGGCCAACATATTAAGAGAGAAGACAGTTATAGATACTGAGACACTCCTCTTTATCACTCGTGAAAAAAATTGCATTTAAGTACCGTATATATTCGTGTAACATGTGATCTCGCGTATCATGCGACCCCAAATTTTCACTTCTACAAATGATTTTATCACCGCTCTTGTGTATTATGCAATTTCCTTTTTTGAGAAACCAAATTACAATAGGTTAATCTCTTCTCCTCTATATCGTTATCCCACCTTTGATATAAATAAGTTAAAAAAGTAAAAGAGAATGATAAAAGTATCGTTAGTAACGTTATACTCGTTGCGTAAAAGCGTACAGACCTAAGCAACCGAACGAGAAATAGCTAAATATCTTATAAACGTAAATAATGGAAAAGATGTATATTCGCTATGTTAATAGTTTATAATAAAATACTGATATGTAAATATGCATTATTATTGGATACAGTGAAATAAAACAACAGTTTTATGAAAATTATGTTTATTTTAAATACAGCTGTAATTTCTTACTACCGTAAATGGATATATAGTTTGGCCAACTGCGTAACCAAGTTCAGCAGTACATACGCTAATTTTATATCTCGTATATGATACGACCCCCTTAAAATTGGCTCCAAAATTAGGTACTCAAAAGTCACATGACGCGTAAGAGTATATACGGTATATAATTTTTCTTTTATCATTATTTAAAAAAGTATGATGATTGAATTGATATTCAAGTGAAATATATTTCAAGTACTAGAATTTATGAATTTACCTGGCCTTCCCACTAATGCAGGATGTAACACAAGGCTTTTTTTTAAACGTGGGATTCCCATACGCATGCAAATGCATATGGGCCAAGGAAAATATTACCCAATACCCGTGACCACTGTCATTCTGGCGTCAATATTACACCGATCCCACTTTATTTAATGCAACGATGAAGGTACTGCGACATTGTTGGAACCCTGGGATCAAGCGGCTTCTTCTATATCAAATGAGGATAGAGCAGATACTACGCTTTCATCTCAGCCAAAAATATCTGGTTCTATTTTCTGGCACAATTTAATGTCAGATATATCGGCACTTCGGCAACTGTTCATCAGATGAAAAGTTATTTCCCCCCCCCATTCCTTCTTGGGTGTTAGATTCTAACAAAATATGAAACTATTTTGTCGACTGTTGAAAAGAAAGAACTTGAAACGATGAACAACCTTATAAAGACAACAACAATCACAAGATGCCCACCAATTTAAACAAGAAACGTGTTCGCTAGTAAGATGTATTGATGCCAAGAAATAGTATGATATAAATTTCTGTAAACGTCACCTTTATCTATAACAGCTATCATTGCTTTACGAAAAGAACTGACCCACTAATATAAAACACGTTCATAAAAATGCAGTAAAAATACACAGCATTTTGGAAGAAAATAAACAATCACAATAATGATACTAATGGGATTGCTATGCAAAAAAACTATACTTCCTGTCCATTTCCTCATTATAGACATAATTATATCCGTTATATAGTAACACCTTAATACACATCCGGAAAAGAATACCTAAAAGAAGGAATGACAATTGTTCTCAAAGAGATTTTTTACAGATATATACATACTTATCAATAATATTGTCCCACACAGAGAAACTATAACATATGTATACAAAATGCAGTGTGAAAGAGACGAAAATTGAGAGGATTTTACTTGTAATATTTCCCAACGGGAACTATGACAGCTCGGTAGTGTCCTTTATGCTTTCGGTGAGACCATGTGGTTTTCTCTGTCTGCCCTACCGCTGTGAACTTGGGACGCCTGTCTTCTTCGCCGCCTATATAGCAACTGGCCTGAACAGGCACGTTTTGACTAAAAAAGAAAATGGCTTTCGTCACTCTATGAACTGGCGTCAATCACCAGCCGTCATGTGATTCTCGTGACTTCATCTCAACCAAAGGGAGATAATCATCTTTTGTTTCCCAAGAGGACGTCAGGCCAAAAAATAGGCAGATCTCACAATGTTTTTTGTTTGTTTGTTTTTTGTTTTTGTTTTTGTTTTGTTTTTTAGACAAAAATGGGCAAATCTCCTCAAAGTTATACAACTAGGATCAAAATATAGATACAAAAACCCAACTGTTATTAATACTGGTGTTGCGGATGGGTGATGTGTGTTGGAGAGGAATAGATGGTCTGGCTTAAAATTGTGTGTGTTCAATTATCTTCCAATCCACAACAATTAATACAAGGCATAGAATAAAGATTCATAAACGTATTGTTTCAAAACGTAACACTTGAATTTATTAATATTTGTTATACATGCATGTGAACTGAAAAGTTAGACAGAGTTGTGTCTCTTAGATTAGGTAATATTTGTACCTAAGTTCATAAAGGGAAAGTAATTATTAAACTGTAGTTTAGAAGAATAAAGTTTCTTTAGTATGTTTGGAACTGTGTATTGTACAAGTTGGTAAAAGTTCAGAAGAGATTTCAGAGTTTGTACTTGCGTGAATGTTGATAATGGTCTTTAACGTCTGACTGCATCAGTCAAGACGGGAGTTCTTGAAGATTACATCTTAGCAAATGAGACGCGAGAGAGATGAAAAGAAACACGAGGGAGTTTACACGTATTCTGTTTATATATGAAGGTTCCGAGCATATTGAGCGGGAAAACAGATTTGTCGCGTGCAGGCAGTTTGATTGGTCAGAACTGTCCAATCAGCGAGCTAGATTGAAGTTGATTAACCAATGAATGCTTGTTATATATTTGTAAAATTGTGATGGTGAAAATTACAACAGGAATAGTGCATTTTCTAGCAGGGGTTAACTGGCTTGTTGTGAAAGATTCCACACTGGTGCTAGTTTCGATATTACCATTTTCTCTTCTGAATGAAATTGTTTCGTAAACAACTCCAATAACGATCTTATACACTTTTGGTGTGAAATTATGTTAATGATTTTTTCCAAAGGACCTTTGTGGTCACTTAAGTCATTAACCCTTTAGTGGACTTTGATTTTTTTTAACAATTTTGGATTAAACATAGACGATAAAAATAAATTCATTCAGGAAAATATTACAGAAAGGAAGATGAGATCTTCGAAATATCTAATTGTTGACGAGGTTAGCCTTCCTCAAATTATGATTAAATTCATTAAAATAATTACCCAATCATTACGTTGCCTCGTGGAAACAACTGGAGAATAATAATGTTATTTTTTTTTCACAGAATAGATAAAAGAAGCTACTCTTGGACAAAACTTCAAAATTTCCTGCAGAAAAAAAAATCCAATAGAATGCGAAGAATTAATTACATTTCACAATTCTAGAGTGATCTCCCCTTCTCAAATTAAAATCGATAAATCTTTTTCATCTTTCGGTAATTACTATGTTCTGAATAGTATTAAAAAGAATGATCCATACCCGGTACTAATTCATTTATCTTTAAAACTGCTAACAAATACAGTTTTTCCAAAATAGATTTGAGATTATCACCAGATCAATTGGCACCATGATGTTGTACATATGACCGCAATAACTACACCTTTCAGACTGAATTTAAAAAATAAATATGGAGTATCAACATTTCATCGCTTAATGGGCAAACTCTTTACTAATGAGGACGTTACATTTAGATGCTATCCTAATATTTAATGATGATGAAAAAGTATGTAAAAATGATTTATTGTTTAAATGTAGAAATGGCGAAGTATCAATTGTAAGTGTAGAAGTTACCTCTTCCTTACTTCCCTAATTCTTCACTAGGGGTCTCTCTCCCCATGCATGAATTCTCCTCATATATGAAGAACAGGCTTGAAGCAACAGAAATGTGCTTCTACAGAAAGATGATGAGAATATCATGGACTCAATATGGGTGCAATGACGAAGTTGAAGAAAAAAAAATGGAAACAAAAAGATACTTTTTAAAAAAATCGATTTCACCCCATGCAAGGTTTTAAAGCCACTAAGGCAGAAGGGGTTGCTGGGTGTGGAAGAATTAGGAACAGAAACATTACTAATGTTTAGTATAGAGCTTAGAAAACATTCGCAGTGTGAGATAGACAAGAAGTAAGGCATGTAGCACGGCAAAGGGCACTCCTTTAAAGGCAAGGAAGGGCAAAAATATTTTAAGTCAAGTGATAGCGATTGCTGTATGAGTCGTACGATTTTTGAATGCTTATCAAGCACGGGCAACGCCGGGTCATGCTGCTAGTGGATTATAAATAAGAGAAGTCAATTTGAAATTGTTTTTTAGAACTATCAAAAATGCTTGCTTTTCTAAGACTGAATACAACTCAGTGTAATTATTCATTAGAGAAAACGGAACAATTAAAAAGCAATTATTTATCGCAAAGAATCATGGCGCTCAGATTTCCCAATTCTACAACTTAATATACGCAGAACAACGAAAGAACCAGGTTTTTTGGGTTTTTTTTTATTTTTTTTTTTACTTTTTATGCTGTAACAGGTTTCTCAGTATTATTTTTCCAAACTTTGACTCATTCATCAGATACAAGTTTACTGAGAATTTGTATAAAACTACACAAGTTGATGTTAATGACTTTTCTAAAGGAAATTCTCAGACTTTAATACAACTTACATTCCAACTGAACTTAAGTCTCATACAACCTATGTCTGATGGTTGTTCATATTAAGAAACCTTTAGACGCACTTCATACAGAATCCTACAAAATTCTACAGCATTCACCAAAATATTTTCTCACTGAGATTAACGTAATCAAGCATCTGTGGACAGACAAAGGCCTTCAGCTGACACATTTATAAAGAAAAGTATTTTAAAAGATAAAAATAACATTCTGCTGATATTTCAAATAATATGAAGATAGGAATGATGCCAGTAATCAAAGACAAATAACCGATAATGCATGCAATTCTAATTTCTATTGAATATATACAGTTCCCGTAATTCTGATATAAATTTTCACAAAATTTCAACTAATCTAAAGAAATTATCTTTAGCAAGATGAAAAACATGCGAGAAATATATTTTCCTTTCGATTATTACTTTTAAAACTTATACTGAAATTTGGGTGTTAACGAATAATATAGAAAAATATGTTTAAATATTTCAGAATGATAACAACAGGCAAAATAAAATCCACAGTTACTGTAGTTGCCATGGAAACTAGAATTTAATGAAATTACTATTGTAGTTAAACTAATGATATTTATTGTATATAAAAATACAATTATGGCACAAGGCCGAAAAAAGGGGAGGGGTTGAGGCTGGTCTTACTAACTATTCTATACCTAGCTAATTTGATTCACGACCCATTCACTCATTACAATTTGCACATTTACCACAAAAACTCGTCCGTCACCAACCAATCCTCCATACACCATAATACCACATCCTCTCAAGGGGGACCTACAAAACGCGCCCCATACCATAATAATTTAATGATAAATTATATATAAAAATCTAAAGATGAAATAATGAGTGGGAATAGAGATGAACCCAATAATAAATTAAACATGAACACAAAGTAAACTAAACATAACTGATGTTAGTAGGGCCCGTCCAACACTCAAAAACGAGAGGCCGCTGTATTCTGCCCATTGGACAAGAAGCTCTCTCGCTAAGGGTGTGGGAAAAGGAGAAAATATACACGGAGATGAGAAAGAAACAGCTAATGATTGGTGGAGAATTTATTGACTTCTCCAGTTGCAAATTGTTAAAAATTTGCGACTTATTTAAAACCTTTTAAATGCCATCAGTTGCAAATAAGGTTTTTTCCATCAGGATATTTAATGTCAGAAGACTTGGGAAAAAAGGAATTATTGACACAGAAAATATTGTTAGCTGTAACATTAATATATGTTGTCTCCAAGAAACTAAAATCAAAGAAAGACTTCATATTAATATCAGAGTTAGACAGCACAAGTTAATAGATTTAGAACCGCTAAATATTATGGAAATATTTTTGTCATCAATATCAAATGGATTAACATCCCTAGACATTGAATCAACAACCATAGTATATACACTGAACAAATGACATTTAAAGAACTACCAATAAAATTCCATCATTCCCTGGAAAGACTTTGATTAACTTTTGCGAGTTCGCGAAAGACAAGGAGGTTTGAAGTGAACTGATAAGAGATATTTACAAAATTACTGGAGATAAGAAATTATATTGATTTGCCGAATGCCTTCAAATCGAAACGCCTCTGATGATGATGAGTTAAATTAGTTGCTAAGGAAACATTGGTTCGTCACAAGAAATCAGTAAATGCAAAATGGGAACATAAAATTAGGAAAGTGAAAATAAATATAACAGATTCAGCGCCTGGGAGGGTATCCTTTCAATAGCCATCTCTCCATTTAATGGGGTGAGGGTCAAAGTCAAATACAATATGTTTCAGGTATCCCAAAAGAGAAATGCTGGGTTATTTATTTGGTTTATTAATCCCATCTATGAGTTAGATCTCCAGTTTAAACATGGTCTTGTGCTAGATTTCGTTTGGTTCGGTACGCTGATAAATACCTTCTCAGCAGATATGGTAAGAAGATGAAAGTTAATTTGCTTATCGAATTTCTTCGTATTTTCTGAGTTTACAATATTGCGCACAAGTAAATATATAAACAAAAGAATAAATTTTAATTAATTTTTATACATTAAAACTATTGCTATTCCCACCGTAAATTCATTGGAGTTTTTCTTTGTATAAACGGAAAAGAAATACAACTGAATAAATGCTTTCAATTTCAAAGAAGGCAATCTCATTATAAAACCACATATGTACGCATGAATAAAGACAAAAGGAAAACCTTTCTTTACCAACGCGTTTCGTCCTCGAATGGACATTATCAAGGTAAAAGTAAGGATTTTATTTTGCAACATGTATTTATAAATAAAAGTAAAAAAAAAAAAAAAAAAAAAAAACATTGTTAGGTAATCAAGTTTTAAATTTAGGAAAATTAAAAAATATTGTTAACTGTGAAAGTAAATGTTAACTATGGAGGATTTTAAGCGGTTTAATTAAATGCCTAATCAACAAAACTGAGTAAATGCTGATTTTTTTAAATTTTCTTATTTGTTTATATATACATATTTACTTATATAGGATATAGCAGAAATGCTTCCTGCATAATATTAAGATAGAAGTTTCAATTATGTCTTCATCGAGATAATGTCTTACCATTATGTGGTAAGTATTATTGAGGTATACGTGGGCGGTATTTCTGGGAGATATATGTGGAAGGTATTTCTGCCGCACTCTCCCTTAATGTAATTACTATATTATTTTAATTTGATAAGTTATTTGTTTTTGCTTATTTTTTTAATAGTAGGTTTTGATTTAACCATTTTTTTTAAATTAAAAAAAAAAATGGTCATGTATGTTGACTTGGGAAGAGTACTTCTTTTAGGAAAGGAGATAGCTGAAGATATTTTGAAGGCTGAATTTTCTCTGGAAACATTTTGCCCAAACTCATATTTGTCCAAAAGTTATTGGAAAGTAATCTCGCATTTTTAGAGATAGGTTAAAAGGCCATGTAGCAAAAGCTCATTTTTTTATTTTTCATAAATCAGTTCACTCCCAAGTAAGGCAATACTACCACTAAGACGCAAGGGGCTATAGGGAGTGAAAGAGAGACTTTAGAAGGAGCCGGAAACCAAATCCTAAACAGAAAACATAGGATAAACATCTGGATGACAGGAGAGTAGTTGGAACCAGGCAATAAGCGAACCTTTCTACTCCTATAGAATTCTATTTCTCAAAAGCAAAATCATCATTATTAGCAATGAGAAAGCTCCATTTTGAAACTAATTATTTCATACCTTCTCGAAAGAATTTGGGATTCTACATAAAAATATATAATGTCAACATTAAACCTACAGGATGTGATGGGTAAATTGTTGACATTTTATATTTTTAATTTCAGGCATGTGCGTTATTTTTGATTTTATCGACTGTACATTATAAAAGGATCAGTTGGGCATCGTATGTGAGAAAAAGAGCACTGTGAGGTAATTCACTCTGCCAGAAATTTTGAATGCCCATACTGCTTGGCATTCGCACCGGAAGCTTCAATACGAACATTTCAGTGTGTTTGGGCGTCAATCTGAGGACATTAGAGAGGAATCGGAATGATTTGAATCATATATCCAGTCAACATAATGGTGTTTGGCGTGATCACTAGTGATGACTACGTTATG
Organism: Acanthosepion pharaonis; assembly: GCA_903632075.3. Classification (NCBI taxonomy): domain Eukaryota; kingdom Metazoa; phylum Mollusca; class Cephalopoda; order Sepiida; family Sepiidae; genus Acanthosepion; species Acanthosepion pharaonis. The sequence goes on along the minus strand of CAHIKZ030005170.1, from coordinate 3,348,930 downwards.
ACTCCATTCATCTTCCCACATGGCCTGAGACTCAATATTGGATCAAGAGGGTGACTACTGAAAGACACTATGACTGGCAACAAGAGCCTGCACTATGCCACACAAGCAAAACCCAAATTCTGCGACCACATCACTCCTTACATCTGGCCACCTAACTTCCCAGACTGCAACCCCGTTGACTATTATGTGTGGAGAGTTGTTGTAACACCAAAGATCAAATGAAGTCAAGGAGATCGTCCAGATGAGTTGCAGGAGATTCCGAACTCATCTGGAGGCCATGGTTGAATTCAATGGCAATTTTATTGAATAAATTTACTCTTTAGTGTTTGAAGATATTTTTATATAATTCTGGAAAAAATATATCTGTTAAAATGAGATGTCTGTTATTTTTTATTTTTGCGTAATTTAAACAATTTATCCATAGCTCCAGGTACAGATCTCAGGCGGCAGTTAGTGAAACACAGTAAGTTTTTACTTATTACGCGCTTTCAGAATACAGCAGTCAACTGACATTAGATTTTTACTATAGCCAACTTGAATAAGCAAAGTGAATGTAGTGATCTCAATATCTCGCTTTATTCATGGGAAAGTATGTTATTTTACTAGAGATGATTGTTAAAGCATAAACTCAGATAAATAAACAGGATAATACTAGACTTTTATGAGAGATAAAAAAAGCATACTGGTCGTACATATAAACAAGCAGACTGATAGTATATTAGCCTCGTGGATTAAAGCATTAATTCATGAATTTAGTGATATTGTAATTGTGAGTTCAATTCCTGACCCGGTCAGTGTGTATTTGGACTCAGAACACGCAATAATCGAACAGTACTAAAAAAAAAACAGTAGAAAGAACTAGATGATATATCCCTAGATATGGTCAGTGGAATGAGAACAGTTTACCCCTGTAGATTAAATAAAGGGTTCAATCCTGAATTCCCTATAGGTTACCTGGATCGATATACATTTGAGGAAGGCCAGTGGGTACAACATCCGAAATGTTGTGATAACAACATCAACACTGAGGACAATAGTCTGCTTGTAAATAGTATAAATAATGATAATGCCTCGTCTTCAAAAATTCAGATGTAAATTCATATCAAATACTTTATTCGATAAGTATCCTTATGGTGGATGTTTTATCGCAATTTGAAGTTTCATGAAACGTGACTAAATGGGCAAAAGTGGTAGTTACCATTTCCTGCATGTAGTGAGATCAACCCGTTTCGGGTAGTTTAGGAGCAAACAGACCGATACAGAAATCAAAAAGAATATAAAATGGATGGGGTACAATTATCAAATCTAAAATGTCAAAGAATATCAGATATTAGAAAAACAACAAATAAGAACTAAGTTCTCATTAGAGCAAGATAAAGGGTTTTGTTCAGTATACACTGAAGATTACCAGATATGAACAACACCTGAGGAAATGCTTTAAATGGCCAAAACATGACAAAAGAAAACAAGGTGAAGATGCTCATCCAACAGACTCATTCTAATTCTATATTTCTAACATCTTTGTCTAAACTCTGAATTTTATTTACTATTTATTCATTTTATTTTTCCTCAATAGGCGTAGATAGATTCGCCTATTGTCATGTTCACGTTCATCCTCAGTGTTTTGAACAAGAGCAGCTGTTTATTCCTTGTTTAGGACTAGGTTTCCAATTTCTCCTCTTGCACTTTCAATAGCCCCTTATATCTTAGTGGCATTACCTTTGCTTTGGGGGAATTGATTAAAAAAATATATATCAGTTCTCCATTTTTTATTTCATTTAAATATAGTCCTTATACATTCACAGCATTATTTTATTTCATTATTGAGATTTACTAAGATTATCAGAATCTAGCTCAAGAGTCTAATATGGCTGATGCTAACCCCCAAGAGAGATTATGTTGAATCACTTGCTAGGTCCGCTGCTAGCAAATTTGGTTTAGTGTTATTCGAGACAATTCTTGTTTTTTCTAATACCTGAGAGTCTACCATTTGTCCATGAATTGACTATTGCTGTCTCATTCAGTCTGGTGCTTCTGCTATATATTCAGAGATTCTTGATAAAATTCAAGGACAAAAACCTACATTATCATACCTGATTTTGCATCTCAGCTTCAGTCACTTTCCCACTGCCATAACGTAGCTTCACTCTGCCTTTTCTGTGAATATGATTTATTCACATTTTCATGGTAATTGTTCTGATACGCTTTCCATGTTGCTGCCTCAACTTTACAAACTAAAGCGCAGTACTAGAGTGGCAGCTAGGTCTCATCATTTTACAGTTGAAATGGCTAGATGTAACCGTAAATTCTATGCTAACAATATTTTTCTCTCACACTTTTTGCGTGTATGTTTTTCCTTCAGCGTTTTACTTCCCAGTCAACCTGGATCTTCACAAAAGTTAAAAATGCAATGTCAATCATTATCTTCTTTCTTAATTCCTTTATTGTTCTCTAACATTAATTTTTTTTGTTATTCTTTTACATTCAGTAACCCTTGAATCATAGTGGCTTTATTTCCTTACATGGGTAGAAACGATTTGGTAGCTGTTAATTATTGCTTAATTCAATATTTTTTTCAGTGTCAACACAAACAAATTCAGTTTTACACTATTTACATTATTCGGACTATTGTTCTCATCTTTGTCGCCATGTTTATCACAACGTTTCGGCCGTTGTACGCTCCGATCTTCTTCAGGTGGTTGGAATGTCGAACTGAACCCTTTATTTCGCTCACTGGGGTAGACTGTTCTAGTTCCACGTGCCATGTTTAATGGATGTCAGTTATCAGTTATCTCCAGTTAATTCCCCTCTCCAAGTTCTCCACTGCCTTAACCAGTTTGGGTCTTGTCACTGGATCTAACTAAAGCGTTTATCCACTATGCCATGTGTCCTTGGTGACATCTACGTATGAATTTCTGGGTATTATAAACCTAATGACTTCAGCAACATTTTTTACCAGTTCTCATATTGCAATTTTTGTTGTTATCATTGCATGTTTTTTTACCAGAGCTCATATTACAATTTTATTTTCCATCAGACATGGCACGTGGAACTAGAACAGTCTACCCCAGTGAGCGAAATAAAGGGTTCAGTTCGACATTCCAGCCACCTGAATAAGGCCGGAGCGTACAACGGCCGAAACGTTGTGATCAACATAGCAGCAAAGATGAGGACAATAGTCTGAATAATGTAAATATTGTACATAATACCTCATCTCACAAATATACAGAAATTCAGTTTTGTCAGTCAAACAAGATGTTTATGTATGCATGAATGTGTATTTGAATATGTGCGTACAAGTATGCATAAAAAGCTCTATAGTATGCGCATGTATATATGTATGCACATTATATATAATTTTCACTATAATATTGCGACTTATGTCTAGACATTTATCTGCTGTTGCTCCTACTCTCTTTCTATCTTCCTTTTCGTCTTCTTTTACTCTTTAAATGTTTAAATTTCAAGCTCTTAGTTCATTTCCTAACATCTCTGAATTGAAAGGTCCACAAGAAAATCTGTGGATCAAAATAGCATTTTCCAAATAGGTAGTTTGGGATATTTTATCTATCAGATATATAGATAGATATGGCATGTCTATATAATAAATGTGGATGTCTGTCAATTTTTCAATTAAAGGGACACAACCCCCTAACTTTCAATAGCTCATGTTACAGAAATTTTAGATTCCCAAGTTTTCACTACTGCAATTTTTTTCAAAAAAAATTTTTTGTAGTATAACAATTTTTATAACTTGGAAATAAATTTAGGAATAATTGAAATTAATTGCAAAATATGATGAAAGTCACCCATGAAATAAAAATAATTGTATGGAAATAAGGACCTACATATATCAAATTGTTTTTAAATTGAGAGACAGAAGAATTATCATTAAACTTTTAAAGGCTAAGCTTATATATTAATGCAATATTAATGAATTTTGGTTTCTTCTGTAATTTGTTGGTTATCACATACAACAGCAGTATGCCTTGTAAAAAGAAATCTCTACCAACAGAGGATCAGATTGCAATTAAAAGAGCCAAGGCTGCAGCAAGGAAAACAAGTCTCGTACAAATGAAAACACAGATCAAACAGCAAGCAGGAGAGGTTCCAATGCTGAAAATATGCAAAGAGTTAGAGATCTGAAACTCCTGAATACGCTGAATCACCAATCAAGATACCTCTACAGGAGCTTGCTTAATTACCAGCTGATAGGGCGGCTTTTAAGCTAGTAAATATATGTCTGTGTGTGTGTGTGTGTATATGTGTAGCAGTCGGGTGACTGGCTGGTAGGCTGAACTCTCTGCCTTCAGGCAGGGAGGAACTCAAACGAGGCTACGCTGAAGGGCGGAGTCTCTTTCAGGGAGGTAAACCAACCCTGAACCCGTTTATACGGGTTCAAAGGGCATATTTTAGGCCGAGCCCAGAGGATCGGAGATCCCACATTAAACCGGCCTTGTGCCACATGATGCCCTCATGGGAGGGTGACTAAATACCATAGTGTAGTGTATGTGTCCAAGCAAATCCTCTGCTTCCACTGGTCCAATTTCAATGATTCATAGCTCATTCAAAAGCCCTAATAAAGTTAGGTACAGGGAACTATTTCCATTGCATTCAGATTCAGGGCTGCCAGATTATGCATGGTTAAAAATATATATTAATATATTATTCTAGCCATTATCGTTGCTTTCATGGTTCAAGGGGAATAACTCTTATTTTCCTTTTGTATCCAAAATTGCAGTTAGCTTAAAATTTTAAGCTAGCTTAAAAATCACCCTATTCTGTGGCATTTAAACTAGTTCCTGTGGAGTACTCATTCCTAGCTATTGTGATGATGGGCAAATTAGCCCATCATCACAAGAGCTTGGAAGGAGTATGTACGATAGACATCAATTAACTACAGAATTCAAAATTGATCATTGCATTTAAGTATTGAATTAATATCTAAGCTTACCTTTTAAAAGCTCAACAATAATTCTCTGCTGCCACTTTAAAGATGATATGATGTATGTAGATCCTTATTTTCCATACAAACAATTATTTTTATTTCACATGTGACAGAACAGGGGACAATTTATAAGAAAATTAATACAGTGTAAAGATGGGAAAATAGAATTAGTTATATACTCAAATTTGAAGAGTTAGAGAAACATAATAGCTAATTAAGTAAAACCTATATTATGAAATCTATATGAATAAATGCGAAATTGGAGCACAATTATTCAACAAATTCTGGGGTTAAAAGCCCCAACTCTAATTTATAGTTATACACTAAAAGCTCAATATCTGTATTATATATTATCTGCTTCTAGGTGATATCAGTCCTAGGTTTAACTAATTTGCACATTGCTTTAAAGGAGTATATTTCCTTAACTGTCCTTCGTTTGTGTTCTTTTATTCAAGGATTGTTTAGATTTTCATATAAAAAAAAATAGTACTGTTTAGGAATATTGTCTTATATAGTGCAGAAAAGTGCTTGAAATTTGGATTTTACTTGGCCTTCAACAAGTTGGCATCTATTTGTGAAACTTTCCTTAACTATAACAAGCCAATTTATGAATGTAATTAGCATTTAAATTTTTTGTTTCAAAGATTTCAGGTAGAGAATATATATTACTTTACGAAGCAAAAGTGAGAAGCCTGATTATTATATATATATATATATATATATAAAAAATAAAGAGAGAGAGAGATAGATACATAGATAAGTGGACAAGTATATAAAAGCAAAAAGGCTCTAATATATGTAAATGATTAGTTGGTTGGTTGGTTGTGTGTGTATGTATATATATATATATATATATATATATATATATATATATAAATAAATAATAAAATAATGAAAAATACTAGTTTTAGTAGACTACTTTAAAATCCAATCACACCAAAAAACCTCATATCTTAATAAAACAAGCAAGCAGACACTTTCTCAAGTTTGGACAATGGAGTTGATATGCTTTGTAATATAATTCATGATTACTAATAATCTTCAGATCTCCCAAGGTATTTTCTCTCACACAGATTTGTCTTTCTTCATTTCCAACCTGAGGGAACCAAATAGAGTATCATTAACAAATTTTCCACACTGCCTCACCATCTTCACATTTCAAAGTGTGTGTGTATATATATATATATATATATATATATATATATATATATAAAATGAAATTAAAAAAAAAAAAAAAAAATTGCTAATTACACTAAAATTTTGCATCACACCAGTTAAGAACACTGATCTCTGTGTGCATGTGCACATTTTCAAGAATATTTCAAGTGAGAAAAATGCCCAATACAAAATTAAGAAATAAATCTGATAAAGTTACTAAATATAGTGGGGTGGACAGGTGCATCATACACATGCCCACCCAATGAAAAAAAAAAAATCAATAAAAAATGACCTTGCACCAATGGAAAATGCATAAATTATTTTTTTTCAGTCAATGTAAAAAGTGACGAAAAAGTGAGAATATGCTGATATCTACTGACAAGTGACCAGATCAATTGCTGGTCTACAAAACTCTGGAGTCAAGATGCTGAAAATAACATCAATCAAATGACAAATTTTATATTTGTATTAATCCTATATATATATATATTATATATATATATATATCTCTCAAGACCATATTAAAATTTTGATGTATTCATTTAATAATAACTACTTGTGTTATCAAGAGTTGCATAAAGAACTAGTCAACAAAATTTTGAAACGCACAGCAATTTAATCACTTATAAAAAGTCCTAATAATTAATTTTATACATTAATTATTCCTAAGTTTAAGACATTCTTGAATAAGAACCATTAAATACTTTAGGAGGAGGAAAAGCAAGCAATGAAATCAACAACATCTGAATTCAGAATACCATCCACTTAAATGTAGAGGTTTCAGTATCATAACAGCCATCACTGTGGAAAATGGAATTGGTTGACAGTTTAATTTCTGTTAAAGGCTCTTATGTTCATTTTGCCCTTGGGAAAAGCAGGAAACCATCTCTTCTCCACCACTCACAACAGCTATGTGTCCAATAGATGTGCAATCTCTGGCCTTAATGATTGAATTCAAAATTGTAGAGGAAACAGCATGGTGATTACCCTCACTTAGTCTGTTAAAACAATGTCAGGTAGCATTGTTCAAGAACTATGAAAAGTGAACATTTCCTTTTTTTTTTTTTTCCCCTCACCTTTTTCCCCCTAATATACAGTAGCAGCAACACCAACACAAGATTTGACCTGCTGTGGAAAATATCTTTCCTCTGGGTGACTGAATTTTTGCACACAATTCCTAATAGCTAACTTTTATCTTCCTTCTCAACTATTTATATGCATACTAGTATTATGTATTTAGTGATCAGAGAATATTTCAATGTTGAAATTCATTCCTTCCACTCATTCTATATTCATTTCCTTTTACCTCTGCAAATAATGACAACTGTTATTTACACATGAAAATTTTGGTTGCCACTGCTTTTAGTTAAACTAGAAGCAGTAGCGTCAACAGGAAGCTACCACCAGATAACTATTTTCATGAATGGGCATGACAATATGCATATATTAAAGGAAAAGAAGCTGAGAAGAGTCATGACACTGAAGAGACAGCATTTTATAAAAAAAATCTACTTAAACATTTGTTAAGACTGTATGAGAGTTTATAAGGCTTCCCAACTCTCTACAAATGGATTCTGCTTCGAAAACTAAATAAATAAGCTGAATATTTCTGCCTCAATAAGTCTGTTCACAAATTGCTCTTATAAGAATTCATGGTCAAGTCAAAGAACAATATGCTCAGCACTGCTGACCATTTCTACCAGGCAGCAACTGTCCCATTGTACTAAGGGAGAAGAAGTCAGGATTAATCAAATGCCGGATGCAGCACAATGGACAAATGGCAAGTAAACTGAGGAATATGTGTTACCATGTATATTCAGGATTTCCCCTTTAAATAGATCTTGTGCCATATTTTATTCAAATACCACCCTTTTGCCATTTCTTGGAGAACTTAGGGAACCCAGAACCATTTGCTTGTTATTATTCCTCATGCAAAGTTCTGTTTGTCCACTTAGTCTTCAATATCTTTAACAATTTATTTATAATAAATAAATGATAACATAATAAAAAAAGAATGTCAATAAAAATAAATTTCTGGGATTTAAATCAAATTACTGAACAATATATAAAAAATATGATTCTAAAATAATAGTCAATATTAAATGAAATTCTACAAACAACAGACTGTATTTATAAAAGGATTTAATAGAAATGATTAAATTTAATATTCAGATTTTCTGTGTAGAAATGACGTTTTGTCAAACACTTTTGGTTTTGTGAATCTATTTTCTTCATAGATCTTTGGCTGTTTCAAGCTGTGCCTTGTTTTCTTGGTTTTGTCAAAGAGGAAATTATCATAGGGTACCAGAACATGTCTTCCTTTAAGAAATCTCCTCCAAATAATTTCAATGCCACCTTTTGTCAGAATACGTTTGTGAAGACTGTTTTTGTGAACACGTTTCCATGTACTCTCCTTATATTGTACCACTTTCTTTCCTCGCACCGTCTGATGAGACAAGAGATTTTCATTGAGTTTAGACTGAAGACAGGAATTTGGGATCAGCATTGAGTTCAGGTTCATTCCATTTGGTATATTCAGTCCTTGATACAACATTGAAAAGTTGCAAACAGGTCTAAAAAGGAAAAAAAAACAAACATGAATCACTTAACTTTTATTCAGCAATTAAGCAAAACAGATTGAATCATGACAGCAATTATGGGATATGTCCTCTGAAAGAGATTATCAGATTTTGTTGATAGAAATAGAACAGTTATCAATAAGGCAGATAACTATCAACATGTATAGACATTGTGAAAAATTCATTGCCTGTTAATATAAAATTTTTTGAGTCATATTTTTTGCTTTATGTGCTAAAACAATAATTTAGAATTTTTTTATATAAAATTAAAAAAAAAAAAAAAAATCAAAAAGTGTTTTAACTGACAAAAGATATTAACAAAAGAAAATAATGTCATATTCCATAAACATTTGGAATATATCCAGTATAAAGGCAAGCAGTCACTACAAATGGATCTTTTCTACAGTACTTTTTTATCACATTCTCAGTTTTACAAAATATTTCTTTAAATGATTATTAGCATGTAATAACATTATGTACTGATATTTATTGCTACTGTCTACCAATAACAAAACTTTTGGTGGAAATTAGTTGCTTACTGTAACCACCTAACGTGTATATTTCAAAATTACAAATGAAAAAACCCAGTCTAAAGCAGCTTTCTAGAAAAACTGACTTTCCTTATTCTACTAATAAGTCACTTTGAGCCCCACTATAAGTATTCTTATTTATAAAATTAACTATAACATTTAACACAATTATTAATATATCATGTAATATTTATATTGATCATTTTCTTCCCCCATCTGCTTCAATTTGACGAAAAAATAAATGCTTAAAATGAACACTAACATTTTTAACAGTATACAACAAAAAAAAAAAAATAAATAAATAAATAAATAAAATGAATCACTCTTCAAGTATCAGAAACTTGAAAAACAAATCACTTGTGAGAAAAAAAGTACAAAAAAATTAAAGGAGCAGTATGAAAGAAAATTAAATTGATTTTGACTAAAATTTCTAATCAAAAATCTACCAGTGCAGAAGAGCACAAAAGATCTGATAAAAGTGAAATTATTACACAAAAGAAAAGTTTGCACTTTGTGAAAAGAGATCTCAAAAAGTACAAATTTTTGACAATACTTCCAAAAAGCTGGTGTATACAAATTCAAATGGAATTTGGCTCCACAACATACATGGCAAGGCAAGTCAAAAAACTTGTAAATAAACAAGGGATATTATCTCAACCAAATACATGAAAATGTAGATTCCCACTAGAGACAATTGATGAAGTTGTGCTGTTTTATAAGTCAGCAGAGTAATGCCTGGGAGAAATGATTATAAGACACTGATGATAGAAGAGTTCAGGAACAAAAGTATCTTGTACTCTGTAACTTAAAAGACAGTATTATACAATTATAATAATTCTTTAAATTAAAAAATCCCAACAGAATTAGTTTTTTTCTGAGTGCAAACCAAAAGAGGTATCCTAGCAGGTGGTGCTGGAATTCTCAAACCACATTGCATCCATTTGTCTATTACAGAAATGACAAAGAGCTGGAGCATATTAATATTGTAATTATATTAGATTTTCTCAATTATGATACAGTAGCTGTCCATTTGTTCCAAATAAAACTTATAGAAGTACTAAAAATCTTAATTAAAAAAAAAAAAAAATTATCTATTTCTCTGACGGTACTGGTTCACAATATAAAAATAAGTTTTATCAATTTGTGCAACCATAAGGCTGACTTTGGTATTGATGCAGAATGGCACTTTTTGTCTACATCTCATGGGGAGGGACCATGTGATGGGTTAGATGGCACTATTAAGAGATTAGCAACAAAAGCAAACCTGCAGCAACCCTATAATGAACAAATAATGACACTAAGACAGTTGTATGATTATGCAAGCAAAAACATTTCAGGCATAAACATTTTGTATTCCTCAACAAATGAATGAACAAATGAAGAAATTGTAGAAAATTGATTAAAAATGCCTCAATAATTATAGGAACTCAAAAACTACAGTTTTATCCTGTGTCTCAGGAAGAGGAGGAAGTAAAAATAGTGTTAACTCAGGATGAAAGTAAAATAGTTAAAATTATGAACAGGACACTATATAACTTGAAAACATTAAGGGATTTGTTACAGAATTTTGACTATGTGCTTTCAAGTTAAATCAATCATTTATTGTCAATAAAATTAAAAAATAATATAAAATAAATACATAAATGAATGAATGAATAAAAATAAACATTTTTATAAATGAAACACTCCTTTTCTGCAATAAGGTAACTTATTTTCTTTATTAATACTTTTCAGTTCCTGATGAACTGTATAAAAAATTAATGTCAATATCAGGTCAATTGAATTGTAGTCAAAAACAGATATTGTCAAGCATTTCAAACTAATTTTTGAATAGCAAATGCTGATTTACTTTACATCTGCATAATTTTTTTAAACTAGCTACATGATCTGATGCTTACAGCTATATCACATTGAAACACCAGTTCCCATACAACCACCAAAGTTAAGCAACCATGAACTTGGTCAGAACCTGGATGGGTACCCACTTGTAAACAAGGTGGCATAAGAGATAATGGCTCAGAAATGGAAATCAGAGAGCAAAGTCCCTATTGCAGTTGATTTTGTTATATTCATTTAGGCTCAAATACCCTTGGGAAAGGTATGAATCCACCTTCTCTCCCCAGTTATGGGTTAATTAGTAGGACTTTTATCATTATCTCCCAACAAAATTCTTACAATCCAAAAATATTTTCTAGCTTTAAATAATCTGCAAAAGTTGATAAGCCATAAAAAAAAGAAATCAATCCATAAACTGAGTCCTCCTTTGAAATTGGAAAAGTCTTGCATCTGAATGGAATTTATTTTTGCTATTTTTTTTCAATTCAACATTAAAAAATGGAAATAAATGTCAACTTTCATTTTGAATGGTGTTTTTAATTTTACTTTGTTATTTTGGTCTCATGACTTTAAATCCAAATCTTACATATTATCCAAATACTGAGACTTATTTGTCACAGTGAAAGAGTTAAACTGAGGACATTTCTGACAGAAAAATAATTTTTCTTATTTACTTTGATGTGCTTTGAACAGATATGAAGGATTCCTTATTAAAAACAAATTAAAGTTTATTGCTAAAATGGAACCTTATTGGTGTCCATTTTTAAGAAAATGGAAATCCTTTTAGTTTCTAACTTAGATAAATTTTAATAATTTTATCACCTAAAAAATTAAAAAAATAAAAATTGTTTTTTTTTTGTGACTAAGAACTCGATTCATGGTGTTCCAAAAACCAAAATTCCCCACCTGTAACATTTATTTGTACACTTCTGTTGCAGATACAAATACAGGATCCATTGTGCTATTCTAACCACTATTTTCTATAAAGAGCAGGCCAAATGCCGTTGGAAAAAAGGGTTTTTTTGTAGAAAAAAAACAAACAAAAAAAACTTTTTAGCTGAATCATACCTTTGCATACATCACAAATATTGAATGAAGATTTTAGAGTTTCCTTCTGGAAAAAAAAAAGAAATGTGAGGGGTAATCTAAGGGTTTCAGAATACAAAAAAAAAATAAAATAATAAAATAAAAAGCCTCCCGTCATCCATACAGACAAACATGTCTGGTAAGCAGCCACACTGACCACCAAATAACCACAATTAAGTAAAAAAATAAAAAAAAAATAAAATAAAATAAAAAGGTAGGTAACTTTTTAAGAGTTATCGTTCTTTTATGATGGAAAAAGCAAAGTAGCACTTAACGGCCAACTTGAAAACCTTCTCGTTTTGTTACCCTAACTAACCAATCGTGAAAAGTCAAACTAAATAGTCACTTCTACCAGTTCTAACCTTCACGGCTAAAAACACCAACACCACCTAGATAGATCCACCATTTCATACACATTATAGCGAATTATCCTTAGCTTCGTATTCCATTGGCGAGATTTAAAAATACCACTCGAACAGCTTTCCTCCACGATCATTTTTAACCGTTATCTTCCTCACATAGTTAAACTTTGCTCATTACCTCTTCTTACTCTATAATTCTCTACCTTGAGTGGCTCTTGGACCATATTGTACACATAGTCACGAAATAAAAACAAAAGGAAAACTATTCTTTATTAACGCGTTTTGCTCCTCGATGGACTTTCTTTATCGAAGCAATTCGTTTTTTTTAATAGATATAAGAAATTTATTTAAATCCCTATTTCCATACAGAAAGACTTTTTAACAGAAGTCAACTAAAGACTTCTTTTTGAATGTATGTACATACATATGTTTATAAATGATTTATCACTAAATGATTCAGTATTGAATGTGTAGTTTGCACTTTTTTCATAAAATTGGGAGGTAAAAGAAAATATTTTTACCATGACGTTCAAAAAAAAAAATAAAATAAAAATAATAATAAATAAAAATAAATAAATTTATAATTTCCGTCATTTGTGAATAGTTTCACTAGAATTAAAAAAATTCAACAATTACTTTTCAAGATTTTCCAAATTAATGTCCGTCATTAAAAAACTACGATAAAATTTGCTTAGTACTTCCGCTGACGCAAAGTTACAATGTTCTAAAAAGACGGAAAAATTATTAAAAAAAAAAGTAATTAAAAAATACCTTGTTTTTTCTTAATAATAGTAACAAACATTTTGACGATATTTTTGTTTTATTTTCGTCAAGTCTTTTTCATCATATTATGCTCTTTTTTTTTTAGCGAAATTGTCGAGGACCCTAATTTAACACTAACAGACTATTATACCCATGTTTTCTTTATTTTTATTGTTTGAAATTCGGACGTTCGTATTTTTAAATATAAAAAGAACGTGGACGACAGAATTGCCTACACAGATTTTTATTCATATGAATTCGTATTCTTCCCGTGCGTGGAGTTGAAAGAGTGATAAAAGGAAAAACGAAAGGACTTTTGTTTATGACAAGGTCATTCTCTTGAACCGAGTAAGAATACAGAAGCATTTTTTTGGAAAAAAAACAAAAAAAACAAACGAAACTCTCAGTAATTGACGAGAATTTATTAATTTGTAACCCCTACTTACGGACAAATAAAAATAAATCGATAAAAAATGGGGATAAATCAGTATCATTTGAAAAATTAAATAAAAATATTTAGTAATACTTCGATTAAATGTGTTGAACGTTAATTAAAAAAGTAAACAGAAACATTTAGTGACTGACTTACATTTCGAAATATTCACCAACCAAATCAAACTAAGAATATTTATTTGATTTACTTACGTAAATTAAACAATGAACCAACACAAACAACAATAAGCAATTATTTTAATTTATAAGTAAGATAACTATTAGTTAAGAAGACATAGTTTAAAAAAATAAAAAGTATAAGTATCTGTTGCAATTTTTAAAAAGTAAAATCGTTTCTTCAGATTGACTAACGTGGGAATATAATTTTCGTAATAAAAAAAAAAAAAAATATTTCATACCTTGGGAAAATGTTTGGTTGTATGAATGCCGAGATCTTTCGGCTAATAATTTGAATGAGAGCCATAACACCAGTAATCCCACCCTTAACGGAAGTGAACTATTTCTAGTTCGGCAGTAAATGAAAAAATAAATAAAAAGTAGAAAAAATGCAATAATATTAATATCCAAGATACTTTTAGTTCTAAAAATATATCCTTAAAAATAGCTTAAAATATTTCAAATTTCTTTATAAAAATAGACTGAAATATTTTCTCAAATATATTTTTGTGCGCATGCGTACTTTGAAATACAAATGAGTGCGTGCAAAAGTTTCTAGTATTTTTTGCTTTTATTAATTTCTTTTTATTACTGGTGACTGACTGATTGATTGATTGATTGATTGTCTATTAGGTAATTCAATGAACTTTGTAACTTAGAAAAATAGCGGAAAAACACAATTTAAATAATATGTGTGTTCTTTGAAGTTAAGATGGTTTTATACGAAAAATTAAATTTAAATAGCTTCCTTAAACTTAGGAATGTCCAATTTAGCACGTTAAACTTATTTTACGTTTTTAAAGATTTTATTTTTATTTTTTAAACGAAACCTCAAAAAATTAAAATCAACCTCACTTCCGTCCAATTCAATGAATGAATTTGATGGGCAGCGGCAAAAGAGAAATTAAAACACATTAAAAAATTGAAATCCCTCAATAATCCCATATCTGTTCCAAACATTTGTTTCAAAGAGAATATTAACTTTAAGGATCAATTAATTAAATAAAAATGTAATGAAAGAGTTTTGAAATTGTACTGTAATAATACGTCTTTTTTTTTTTTGCAAATATACACCAGATATTTTTTCTGTGGAAAAAGAAATATACAGTCTCAAATAATAATTTGAGATTTTTTGAAGTTTTTAAAATATTCTTGATGTGTTCACATTCGACATTATTATTTATTTTTATTTTAATTTAAAATGTAAAAATTAAGAGCATCTAAAATTCACTCGTACAGATTAGCAACAAGTTAAGTAAAGGAAGGTGTAACGTACCCGAAAAATACTTCCACAAAACTTAAAAATAAAAAAAATTAAAATAAAAACAATTATACATACAGTTCACACATTAATGAATAAATGCTGAAAAGTTCAATTCCCTGGTTTTTGGTAAACTAAAAAAAAAAAACAACAAAAAAAACAGAGTATTTTTTTTCCAACCCGTCGAATGTGCGATTGATTTTAGAGGTAGCTATTATGTCATCAAAAACTCCCAAGAAATCTCTCTCATAGTAATTTGTATACCTGCTTTGTCGACCTCTCAGCACCATATGACCACATCAATAGTGACTTCCTCTTCGTATCCATTAGAAACCGCCTTCCAAGCTCCGAATCCATTAAATGAAATGCGTTGATCAAATAGGGGAACTGTATCGATCTACAGGGGACCCCCAATAGGGAAACATTTCAGACCTCATCTGGTGTATAACAAGAAGGAAATGAGAGTCCCTGTCTATCCAATCTTTTCTTAGACTGCCCTGCGCATTTACAAACACAGATGTGAGGAGATGGTCATTGACCATTTAAGTATTCCATACCACATCACAAATTAATCTACCAATAGAAGACAACGATATCGTTTTCCCTCCCGAGGCCAATGTATTGATGACGAAGGGGGCTATGCTGATGACATAGGTATTCATAATTGGGATAAGAATTATCTTGAACAGAAAATCAACATCCTCTACCAAGTGTTCCAATAGGGCGGAAGATAAAGCTTTCCAAAACAGAAACTGTGATCTGGAATTGGAATGAAAATACTTATGTATAAGTAATGTTATATACCCTGAATCCATCGTAAAAAATCAGGATATGGAATTAGTAGATACCAAACATTTCAAATACCTCAGCGTATGCATCAGTTATAATAAATTAAGTATAGGAAAAAAAGTAAAAGGAACATAGAATAGACTGCATTAGATGTAGTTTCGCCGAAGACACAAATTCCAATAAAATGTATCAGTGCCATACTTTACATTTGTCTTCTTTTAAAGGTCATTATTCATGGAAATGAAGACCAAATTGCTCAATCTGTTTTCACTTTGAGAACCTATCATATAATTATTTACTCAGAGTCTGTCTATATTTCTGAGATGAGGTATTATGTACATTATTTACATTATTCGGACTATTGTCCTCATCTTTGTTGCCATATTTATCACAACGTTTCGGCCGTTGTACGCTCCGGTCTTCTTCAGGTGGTTGGAATTTCAAACTGAACCCTTTATTTCGCTCACTGGGGTAGACTGTTCTAGTTCCACGTGCCATGTTTGATGGATGTCAGTTATCAGTTATCTCCTGCTAATTTCCCTCTGAAAGTTCTCCACTGCCTTAACCGGGTATTGAATTCACACTCTTTGGGTCCTGTCACTGGATCTAACCAACGCCTTTATCCACTGTGCCATGTAGGTATGAATTTTTGGGTATTATAAACCTATTGTCTTCAGCAACCATTTTTACCAGTGCTCATATTGCAATTTTGCTGTTATCAATACATGTTTTTACCAGAGCTCATATTGCAACTTTTGTTGTTATCATTGCTTTTCTCTGGCACTCCTTATTACTGGTTCCCATATTGTATTTATTTCTATGCTTGGTCGGCTCAGGAGATTTTTGTGGCTTAGCGTATGTGCTGATTCCTTAAGTTTACGAATTTTCCAATGGTGTTCCTTGTCTATGATCTCAACATGATCCCACAGAGTGCGGTGATCTCACTTCTCTCTCCATATGTGGTCAGCCATGCCTGATTTTTCTACTTCCCCTCGTGTTACAGCTTTCTGGTGTTCTTGAAGCCTTACTTTGAGGGGGTGGCCTGTCTCTCCTTTATATTCCTTTCCGCAGCTGTACGGGATAGCCTACACACAGTCTTTCGTCATGTTTTTCGCTATGGGGGTCTCATTCGGGAGAGATATCTGCGAAGTGTCGTCAAGCTTTTGAAGGTTGTCCTTGTGTTATATGGACCGCAGACCCTTTGTATTTTCTCTGATAACCCCTTCACATAAGGCAGGCAGACTGTTTTCTGAGTGTTGTTGTCCTCCTCCTCTTGTACTCGCCTATCTCAGTTTTGGCGGGAAGCTGCCATGTACCCAAGGTAGTTGTTACGTTGTAGGGTACTACTTATACTGACCAATTCTTTATCTAACATCTCTGGGTCGCCACTTATGACTTTTGCTCGGTGTTGTAAGCAACGGACGATCCCTTTCTTTACGCTGTATGGATGGTGGGAGTTGAAACTATCCGGTGAATGTTGGTTTACGGTATACGGATGTCTTAAACCCATGCTCTGTTCGAGATATTAGAACATCCAGGAATGGGAGTGTGTTGTTACTCTCTTTCTACATTGTGAACTGTATCGAAGGTCTTATTGAGTTCACATGGTCGAGTAGAACCTGAACATCTTCCTTGTGTGGCCAAAGTATGAAGGTGTCATCTACGTACCTTAACCATATTGTTGGCTTTAAAGATATAGATTCTAATGCCATTTCCTCAAAGTATTCCATGTATATATTCGCCATTGCTGGTGAAAATGGCGAGCCCATTGCTAAGCCCTCATCCTGTCGATATATGTGTGATCCCATTCCGAAGTGTGCTGTTTGTGTACAGAAAGTCAAAATCTCCATCAGATTATCTATTGGAATACTGGTCCGTTTTTCAAGGGAAGAGTCGGAGGTCAATCTGTCTCTGACTACTGAGAGTGCCTCGTCCGTGGGTACCTTGGTGAACAAACTCACCACGTCCAAGCTCACCATCTGGTTGGATAGGATGGGAGCATATTTGATTATTTCCACGAAGTGGAGTTTCGAACATATGAAGGAGACTTTCCGATCAATGGGTCAATTATATCTACAAGGAAGCGACTCAGAGGGTGGCACACATAGCCTTGGCAACTAACAATTGGCCTGAGCGGAATTATTTACTCGCTTTATGAAAGAATGGTCTCTCACAGGAAGCATATATGGCAGATATAGTCAGAATCAGACGTAGTTATTTTGTTACTTCTGCCATAGCTTGGTTTAATTTGTGGAGGATGCTTTTGAAATCCGTGCCGCTAATAAATTTTGAATGTCGGTGGACTTGAATAGAAAATGAATCTCCAATGTTTACTGACACACGTAGATACAAAGATACGAATATGTGGAGAATGATCAACCTAACGTTGAATGAGGGTGGATGAATCTCTCTTTCGTTGTGATGGCTACCAAACACATCCGAACTCAATGGTTGGGGGTTGTAAAGAGAGCGATCACGTCCTCTTTGGAAATAGGGTCATAAAATTCACACAATGTTTTTCATTATTATTTTATTTATTAGTTTATTTTCATTCTCCCACAAGTTCAAGTTTGCTTATTATGTCTACGACTTCTTGGATGTGTTACAGAAAAACACAATTTACACATAGCAAGAGATAACAAATTATAACCAAATTATTAGAAAGCACATATCTCTAACTACACACCAATTTTCGCCTAGCTTAGTCGCACACACGTCGCAATCTATTCAAAATAAATTTTAATACAGACACAAATATACCAGAATGCTGGTCATTATCGACGCGACTCTCGCTTGCCACTGATGTCTTTAACTACATTCGTGCGTTTCCCTTATGTAGGCTATAAGAGAAGCCGGACAAAACAGAGAGAACAGAGTGATAGAGAGGGAGGGAGAAAGAGAGAAAGATTTCACACACACACGCTAACCAGAGAAGCTACCCTAGAGAACTGCTAACTGCCCATCAGGCAGTGCAAACAAACTCATGTCAACACAGAAAGAGAACGGATTCACTATCAACGCGACAAGTGCAAATCGATAGCCAACAAGCAGTCAGCCGGATTAAGCATACTCCATTTTCACGCTCTTACTTCGTGGTATACATTCGAACGTTATTCTATACGACTTGCGAGATACATTTTCATATCTTGTGAATGAAAAATCTTTGGTCATTTCTCCAAATCAGTGTTTAATTTGTTTCTTTACACCAACCAATGTCCACTTCGGATCAGATGTTTGACGCTTGCTTTGCAAACAGTACAGCATAAACTGATTTCAGCTCGCATTTCAATCCATCTAAATCCAGTATGCTTTTATAGACATTCAAAGATGAAAACGCTTCCATCGTTCATTTTTTTCATCAGCGGGAAAAGTGTTCGGATTCAACAATTCAACAAATAACTTCATCCAAAAGTTCTTAAAACAGCTTCGGGTTCTTGGTGTTGAACACGTTTCTCTCGTGCTTCAACGACACCTTCCAGAACCGGGAGTAAAATTCCTCAAACTTGTTCTACTTAATATCAATCAAGTGTTTTTTTTTGGGGTTTTTTTTTTAAGTTCACAATCTGACAATTTCACTCCGAAATACCAAGCGAATTTTTTTGAAGAATCGAAAACAGAATCTCTGAGCCACTCAATATGGTTTCAGTTCACTTCGACGTGCTGTAATGGTTAGAAAGCTTGTCTTGCTAGATCAATTAAGACTGTGTAGTGAGTTCGATCCTTCCTGGGTGCCCCATACTTTCGGCCTTGTGTCACATCTAAGCTGTGCTTAGAAATGCCTGGGTTGAACACGGGCAACCCATCCCAAAGTTAGGTTAGCTTAGGTTTAGTTTTGATTCTTTAATTTCTTTTTTCATTAAACTTAGCTAAAGTATGTATGCTCATTGGCCCCTTTTATTTCTGTTCCTATTTTTCTCTAAGTTTATTTCCCCATCCCCTCCCTCGTTAGGTTGTCAGTGATGTCAGTTCTCTGGTGGGTGCGGGGGGGGTCTTTCGTTTCGTGTGTGTGTTTTCGTATTTGTTGTGTCTTAATGATTGCGTGTCTATGTGAGTGCTTGGGATGAACGTTTGTACTATATTATTATAGTCCCGCATTAATTTCGTCCAGTTAACTGATGTTTCTACCACGTTTAGGGTGGGGGGTTATTACTAACATGATTTTGTTTAGTTTCTTCTAAATAGTTATTAGTTCATACTGTATATACTCACTGGGGCTAGTTTTTAAAATTTTTTAAATTGTTGTTTTATTCCCCTCACCCCACAGACGATATATTGTACATATGGGGATTAGTTAGTATTTTCATGGAGACATTGAGGTATTATGGTGGATGTGGTGAGAAAGGTAAGTAAGAATGTGTTGTTTTGGTGCAAGGAATATTGTTAAGTATGATTAGGTCAGTGTTTGTGGCTAGCTAAGTTTAAAGTTAAGACAGAAGACCGACCTCTTCTCCCTTCCCCATTTCGGCCTTGTGCTACATTTTCTGTTATTACGGAGTTAAATAAACTCAATATGGTTTCAAAAACGACTGATAAAAATTTAAACTGAAACTCTTCTAGGATTGCAATGAATCCCTTTGCTTGTGTTAATTCTCCGACCGCAGACAGGATCATAGAGTCATTGTAAACTCTAGAATCCTTTCATTAGCTGCATAGTATGTACTTTGCCAGGGCTACATGCAATATTAATTCTAATTTACATACAGTGTCAATTCTAAAGTACTCCGATCCTCTGGATTTCCTAATGTTTAAAAATAGCTCAGAAAACACAGTAATTTGTTGGACAAAATGGATAGTTTTTAATAATTAATAATAAAGATTAATAATTCCAATGTCTCTCAGGTAACTTTGGAAATCGCCTTCCAACGATTTCATCTAGTAGTGCTATTCGAGTCGTAGACTTTGAGGAACAATGGTGAAATACTTTTTAAAGTTTGGTAGAAAATTCGACATTCACGAATACTTGAAGCCGATTGATTAGTTGGTTGGTTGGTTAGTTGGTTGATACGTCTAACGGCATATCAACTCCTTATGGGTCATTTAATACTGAAATTTAATTTTCTTGGAAGCCTTGAAGTAATAAAAATATGATAAATGATACTAAGCTTTTGTGTATATACATATTAGTGTTGATACTATTAGAGGCGGTGATATGTGTGTTTTATGTTGTAGTTTTTTTTTTAAGTTATATTTTGAAATATAGTTTGATTTAAGAAATTGTAGGATATTATATGTCATGAAAGTTCATTCATGGTGATTGTTTGGTTGATTTTGTTTAATGGCATATCAACATTTATGGGTTATTTAATGCAGAAACCTAAATAATTTGAACAAAATTTTATGACTTCAACTAACTGTATTTTGAACACAATTGTATGCCTTCAACTACACATAAAATATATTGCTGGCCATTTTACTATATATTGTTTTTTTTTTATAAAATATATTGTTGGTATTTTTACTATTAAAATGTATTTTTATGCTTTCGTAAAGTTTTTGTTTGGGTGGGGGTCGCTATTTGCCCATATGTGATAAAAGGGAGAAATTACTCCGTGTTATTTATTACACGTCATATCACAGAGAGAAGTCGGACACGTGTTGTCCGTTCCCGAGCTAGTGGTGAAGAGTTTGAATTTAACGTCTTTTGGTGGGATGACCGTATTTCCCATAGGAACAGTTTTTGTTGTATGCTGGGAGTATTTTTTATTATTTTTAATTTTTATTTAATTTATTTTAGAAAACGTTTTTATGTTTATTGTTTTATTTTATTTATAATTTTCATTATTATTATTATTTTATATTTTATTTTCATTTATAATAATATTAATATTCCTACAGATTTCAATCAAAGATCCGTAGTCCCATCAACAATTTTTTTTCGATCATTGCCTTAATTTCACCTTCAATTTTAGTAGCTATACAATTAATGATCTCATTTTGAATATTACTTAAAAGTCCAGAAAATGCGCAATTGGAATTTTTCTTCACGAAATCTAAATACGATCATAATCTGTCACCGTTTTCTGATAGTGCTTTACATAAAGCTTGAAAATCATTCTTATTGTTTCATTCTTCTGTTTCACCGTCTCCTCGCGTGGTAATTCTTGACAGGCCAAAATTTCAATAAAATGGATTAGCCTTTCCAGTTTAACACAATATTTTGACTGATCTATTATGCAACTGAATCGAAGCTGCAACGATCGATTGTTGTATCAGTTCGTTACAGAATTCGGTCGGTCCTAAGATTTTTTGTCTTGTCAAAGCTGTAATCAAATTGTTAAAATCGCTGCAGCCGGTAGTTATCTCTGTGTTCTTATGTTGACAAAATAATAGACACGGGAAACAGAACAATTTGTTCCGAAATGGATAGCCTGTCATTCAGACAGACTCTTCATAATACTTGGAATCAAAATAATATTCCTTGCTGCCTATTGTGGTTTTGATTTGCAGTTCAAGCTTTGGCTTTTCTCTTCCGAGAATGTAAATATTCTTCTCTTCGAAGATTCTTATAGCAAAAGATCGAAAAGTAGAGAAAAAAATGGACTAACTGACTGTTTCGTCATCTTGTGGGTGAATGAAAACGCGTGTTGGGTTACCTTCTCCTAATTTTCGAAATTGCTCCTAGGAGACGCTCTCGGGACTATAAATCCTCTGCGATATTTTTCTCGCTCTCTTCTCACCTTTTCCGCTTACACGTCGACATGTAAGTCTCTCGCGGAAAAACGCGTTCCCTTTAAGAAATGCATGCACAATACATAGACACACACACGTACGTACGCACATTCACTCACTACACATATTTTACTCCCCAAAAGTTTTCAGATTCATTTGTTACACACCTTATTGTCTTTGTCGCTTATACATTATCATTTGTTTGTACATATGTATTGGTTCTTATCGTTTCTTTTCACTTATTTACGTTGTCTCACATCCCGAGTCTGCAATGTTCGTTATGAGGATTTCTGGAGACACACGTGTTTTATCTCTCAGCGCATAAACCGAGCCACAACACGTGAAAAATGTCACCGGCTTATAATTTTTTTTTTAAATGAATGGAAGCTTTATTCTTAAAAAAATTATGTACTAGTTTACTTTTTTCCTTAACTTAAAGAAAAATAATTTAAAACATTTAAAATTAAACTTAAAGCATTAGAATGGATAAGTGGGTACCTTTTTAATCAGGAAAATAATCTTTACTGGTTGCTCCATGTAACTTCAAGTGTGAACTGGTCAAGAAGAAAATTCTGGGTAGTGGTCACATGACTGAATTCGTGTCTTAAGAATGAATCAAGAATATTTTCCATACGTTAAATCTTCTTAAGAACCAGTAAAAAAAAGTAACATTTGATGTGACATTAGGATCGCCATACTTTCCGTGTATACTATGAATAATAGTACGAAATAAACCAGAATAAGCAATAAAACAAACTTGCAAATTGACTAAGTACTTATTTCTAGTCTAAATCTGCCAAATTTTACGAGGAAAACTTTAAGTGTGCTACGGGTCGGTGTATGCGTTGAGATATAAGCACGTGTCTCTTCTGAAATGCCCACAATAAAAAACATGGCGGACTCGGGATGTGAGTACACGTAAAGAATTATGGAGAAACAACAAGAACCGATATATATGTACAAACAAATAATGGTGTATTAACAAGAAAAGTATACAAGTGACAAAGACAATAATGTGTGTGACAAATGAATGTGAAAACCGTTTTGGTCGAAAGTATGTGTAGTGAGTGAATGTGCGTACGTACGTACGTACTTGTGTGTGTGTGTGTGTGTGTTGTTGTTGTTCATGCATTCCCCAAAAGGGAACGCGTTTTTCCGAGAGAGACTGACATATTGACGTGAAAGCGGAAAAATTGATAAGAGAGTGATAAAAACTTACCGCAGAGTATTTACAGTCCCGAGAGCGCCTTCTAGTAGCGGTTTCGAAAATTAGGAGGGAGTAAACCGGCAAGTCCTTTGAATAGGCAAGTCTTTAATCCTAGCTGCACAGGGCAATAAAACATCAGCGCTTCAAGAGAAAATATGATGAGAGGAATAATATGGCCGGAACGCAAGCAACAAAAGTTCTGTCTTTGACCGCCTACTCTTTTGTTTTTGCTTTTTATGCTCCTTGCTCAAAGGGAATAGAATAGGAAGGCAATTAATTCACTAATTTTTCTTCTTTTCTCGCTAAGGAGTTGATATGCAGTAAAACAAACAAACCAGTCAATCAATCATTTTCGTTAAGCAAACAGAAGCTTTCTCTACTTATTGTTCTTAAATATTATCACTTATTTTAATTACATAAAGTTCTTAAATAATAACGCTGATTTTATATTACTAAAAAATTATTTATCCGGGAAAAAATAAGGCGTGCAGAGATCTGTCTGAAAAGTAATGGGACTGGATGTGCTGTGAGAGCTATGGGCATTGTCCACAGTGAATTCTTGCTACAGGGCCAGACGATCAATCAGAAAGTCTGCAAAGAGATCTTGTGGCGTTTGCTTCGATAAGTGCGCCAGAAGTGGTGTGTCAGGACAAATCGTGGCTGCTTCGACACGACAATGATGATAACGTTCCGAGAATTCCTACACGAGAACTGGAATAACCTCCCTATTCACCTGCAAAAAAAATGCTAAAATTAATGGAAGACTTATTAATAAAAACAACAACAAAAAAAAAAACAACACTTTATAATATTAACGTTGAACATGGACACAATATCTTGTTTTGAAAAATGAAAACATTTTTAAAAAACATACATATAACAAACTATATTTCACTGCAGATATTTCACTGCAACGAATAATATCTCTACTCTCGACAGGTACACCTCGAGGTGGTGTAATGGTTAGCAAGCTTGTCTCGCTAGAACAATTACGACTGAGTAGTGAGTTCGATTCTCACTGGGTGCCCCGTACATTCGGCCTTGTACCACATCTGAGCTACACTTGGAAAATCACTATCTTTACTCTCGACAGATTAGAATATTAACAACACGTGAACTTTCTCACGATCATTTTACCTAGGTCATTTTTTAAACTATCAATCAAAGTAAGTCCCACTTTCTCATGAAAAGTTTTCTCTACCTGGCTTAATTCTTCTTAGGCACTCAAAATAATATTATATTGCCGAAAAAGTTCGTTCTCTTTATTAAGTAGAAAATTAACTTAATAATCAAACGTTTTAACCAACCTAATATTTTAAGCCAGCCTTTATTTATACTATTCTTTTCTTTTCACAAATTTATTGTAAACTAGCAGGCTCCTCCCGCTCGCTATCTCGTAATTTTTCTAGGAAAAAATAATTATTTTTCTATGGGATTAATGGTCACTATTTATGTAATGTTGAAGGGGTTGTGGACATTCAATATATTTGTTCAAAGAATATGACTGTAAAGAGGGAAGAAATTAATTGGTCGGGGGTAGGCTTGTTATAGTTAAGGGAAATTTTACAAATTATAGACACCAACTTGTTGAAGGCCAAGTAAAATGCAAATTTCGGACACTTTGCTGCACTATATATGACAATCTTCCTAAACAGAACTATTTTTGATATGAAAATTAAAACAATCCTTGAATAAAAGAACAGTAATGAAGTTAATTTGAAAAGTAATATCGCCTAGAAGTTGATAATATATAATTCAGATATTAGGGTGTTAATTACATAGAAGCAACTGGGAAAATAATACTAAAGAGATGCCCAGCCCTGGAGAACAGCTGTCCAAGGCCGCGCTCTCCCATTGCATCATAGGGAGTTATCGGTGCTCGCATGGCAACCAGCGGTGGCTGAGGGGAATTTTTGATCCTGTCACATCTCGTCCAAGTGTGTGTGTGTGGGGGGGGGGTTGCAGAATAAATACCGTGTGTTAATTACTATAGAGTTGGAACATTTTAACTCCAGAATTCGTGGGAGAAATTGGGTTCCAATTTGGCAATTATTTATATAGATAAAACAAAGCGATACCTATAATATTTTGACAATTCTTAATAACAATTTTAGTCAATTTCACATCGATTTTATTTTACAATAATGTATGCGTATATGTGTGCAAGATGACGGTTAACTCTAGATTTGAACAGGTTATGATTGTAGCGATCGAGGAAGTATCCTCCTCTGAGTTCCACAGAGTTTCGTGGGAAGAAGCTGCTCAAGTGGAGCTTACATCAAACCAAAGGAATACGAATTGAATGAGGGTAGTTCGCTACAATGGGCGTGGCAGGGCGGGTTTTATGCATAAAGATTAGGACTGGTAGAACTAAGGAGTGTAGTTTATCTGAACACTTTCCATGGAAATAGCGATAGAACAGCGAGAAGCTTGAGATGTCTCGTCTGTGAGGAAAGTGGTTGTAAGGTGGAAAATAATTCATCACCCACAAGGGCGCGGAGATACGCTTTTAGACTCTATTGAGAGGGGTAAAGTTAAAATACTGCAAGTTCAAAGAAAAGAAAATATATTATTTTTATACTTAATCTGATGTCTGAAATAGTAAACTTAAGTTAATACAAGGATAAAAAGTAGAGATTTCTTCTAAAATAAAAACAAATTTGCTTAACCGTATATTTCAGCAATGAACTGCCCCCTCCCAATCGAATCATTTCGTTGCACGCTTTCGGAGCCTCGTTTTGGATTCGCCTTGAAATAAACACAATCTTTCTGTTTGACATTGGGCGCATGTCTAGAATGTTCGATTTCCGAACCCAAGACCAGGGTTCGAATCTCATCATGGTCGATTAATCACGGCGATCCCAGATTGCGGCACATATGGAAAGTGCTCGAAAATGATGTCACGTGTTGACCTAAGTCTTACGAGTGGAATTGGGTAGACGGAAGTATTTGCGATAGTTGTGCTAGAACAAAATAACAAGTCATCGTGACTGAGGGTCTGAGCGTACTGGTTTTGTCCGCACTGTTGATCACGCTAGATAATGCGCTCTCTTCCAGAAACTATAACTTGGGACCGCTCAGAGTAGTTGCAGTATAAACCACGAGTGGGCTCTGTGGGTGTCGAACAAACAAAAATTTGCCTGAGCAAGCGTCTGCAACAGGGATTGGCTAGCTGTCCTAGTATCATACTTGGATACGAGAAGCCAGCCACCACCACAATGATTGATTCATTCGTTTTCTACAGATTATTTAAAACTCCCAAATATTTTTAGATTGCAAGATGTGTTTTTGAGATAATGTTTTAGCGATACAAAACTTACTGATTAATCCATAGCTGGGGGAGAAGAGGTGCATTCATACTTCTACCAAGGGAATTTGTGCGTAAGGGAATATAATGAACCCAACGGGAATTAGAACTCTACTCTCCGATTAACAATTCCGAGCCGTTATCCAATACATCACTCGCTCATCTAAGCTTACAGCACCTGATATTCCCAAGTGGTCACCCATCTCGACGTTACTTAACTACAGTGATCGTATGGGAACCGATGTTTAAGCCTTGTGCGCTCAAAGAACCAAATAATTTTTTTCTATATGGAAAAATCTTCATAATACAGGCACCATAACAATATTTGCAAATAACGTCAATCATTCTTGTTTGGGCTGTAACGCATTTAACACTTATTGATTTTCTTCAGAGACGAGAGATGGCGCTAACTCTATTTTTTCTTTTGGTTTCTATCTATTTAAAAATTATTTTTGGTGACAGGTCCCGATTTCAGTATCTTAACCCTTTGAAGTAAAACTTTCTTATTTAATAAAATACGTTTGAATATCAAAACCAAGGTATGCATAAGAAAAATTATTTTTATAAAACCTCACTTAACTAATTTAATCATATGGTAAAACCTGACGATATACATATAAGACATTTCTTTGTCCTTGTTATGAAGTAGAATATTCTCTCGAATAGACCTTGTCTGGTCAACAGATGGTAGCTCGACTTCATTCGCTGTGAGGTACTGCTATAAAAGTAGTACCTCATTTACATACAATACTACACTTCCCTGAACCGAAATGACCTTATGCCTTTCGTTGTCTTTTTTTGGGGTGTATCTTGATCTCTTCTTATAGGGAAACTAGGTCTGAGTTTATTTTCCTCTTCTGACTCATCGTCAGATTTCTGGTCATTAACACCCATAGATGGTTCCGTTTCATTACTGGATTCATTAGTTCCCCTTCTCCGTTTCTTGTTCTTCAACTTCAGATTCTTCGTCCATTTCCATATACTCGGGTTCCATTCTGCTTCTGAATTGATCCACATGGGCCAGTACATTTTATCCATTTTTCCTTAGTATTGCTGTGTTGAGTCCTTTCTCTACTACAAAGTTCGCCTTCTCTAGATTAAATTCTTTGTCTTTTTTTATAGCAGATACTTTCCCTTGTTGAAAATGACATTGATATGGACGCTCTAATCTATCTACCCATTAATGTGGAGGAACTTTGTAGCCTGCTGGCATGTAGAATTGTCTTATAGCTTAATAGTAATCTTGATAAGTAACTCTCTATGTTATCATTAAATGGAGAAAATGCTTTTAGTCTCATTCTTTCTGCGATTCCATTCGATTGCAGTTGGTAAGGTGGTGTTTTATACGGCCCCATCCAATACGCTTTAGCCACGAGTACAAGCATTCCTCGTAAAATTCTGGTACGTTATCTGAGACCAAAGTTTTAGGCAACCCATTCCTTGAAAATATTATTCTTAATGTCTGTTTTACAGTGGTTGCTTTTCTGTTGGCAACCTTAATTACTTCAGGCCATCCTGAAAATGAGTCCACTAAAATTAAAAATAGTCCCATGCCTTTAATATGAGCATGATCCATGTGTACCCGAGCCCATGGATCTTTTTCCTTAGGCCACGAGTGAATTTTGTTATTTCAGCACCTTTTTACATAGTCTTCTACATCTCGAGAATATCCTGGCCACCATGCTTGTAATTTTAATCTCATTTGTGTCACTGTTATACCACAAAGTACATCATCGTGTACAACTTTTAGTATTTCTTTTCTTAAGCTCTGTGAGGATATTACAATATCTCCATTGCATATTATGCCTTTCTCGACAGTTAATTCATGTCTTGATTCATTATAAGGTCTTTCTGCCATTGAACAATTGCTCCATGTGTTTTTTTTATTCTGTCCGAAATTCTACTTAACACTGGATCTTGAATGTGTTCCATTCTAAGACTGTTTTATCTTGTTTTTTTTTTTTTTTCAGATATTTCTAAATTTTACCGCCGAAATTTAATCTGGATAGCGCATCTATGTGTGGAATATTGTCTCCCTTTATGTATATGATGTCGAAATCAAAAGCCATTAGTTTTATAGCCCATCTTAAAATTCTAGAAGATGTAATTTTTGGTAACTCCTTTCTAGGGTTAAAAATAAACTCTAAAGGTTTAACAAAAATTTTCAAGCTCTTTCTGTGCTCCATATTATTGCTACTGCTTTTTTCTCAATACTTGAGTACTTAGCTTCAGCTGATGTTAATTTTATCGACAGATACATTATTGTATGACTGTTCTATAGTCCCCCACCCCTGGTGGCGTAGTCGTGGACGCTGGCGTCGATTTACTCATATGTTGTATCTTTCTCTTGTTTTCTCCCGGCCGGTGATCGCTAGTTGTTTTGGTTCGGAGATCAAAGAACGCAGGGAATTTTAAAATTAACTATTTTATTAACGTCGACGTATACATCTCTAACTATCGAGTGGTGTCTCTCTTTTACCCCACTGGGGAGCAGATCCCAGACACGAAGGAACACGTATATATTGTATGATAGTTTAGACTCCTCGAAAACACGTTTCTCTATATCTATCATTCTCACGCTGGCTCAGCCAATAGAACTCGACTTCCTTTTTGTCTTGTATCTGATCGCTAATGTCAACCTCAGGAAGTTCAAGCAGACATACACTTCTCTAAAAAATAATTGTCTGCCAAACTATTATTTAACATGACCTTCTTGAGATAAAAGTTGTGGCTACATGTTCCCTTGCATCCGTTGACCATGTCAGTTCTTACAATTGGTTTTCTTATTAGTGTCTTTTTTAAGCTTTCAAAATATATATTTTGCCCTTGAGTCCATTTAGATTCTGTATTCTTTTTTACCGTATTTCTGCAAATGGTTCTATTAGGTCGATGTATCTAGGTAGATATTTGCTATAAAATTGGTCAATCCCAAAAAAGGATTCTAATTCTTTTCTAATTTTTGATATAGACACATTCGATATTTTATTTATCAGTTTATTGTCTCGTGAAATTCCTTCTTTAGATATTTAGTAACCCAAATGCAATATTTTGTCGCAATTTAATTCGCACTTATCGCTATTTATCGTCATAGCAGCATTTATTAATTTAAAACTTGTTCATTTTTTAAATTCCTCTTTACTGCAAGCACCGATGTCTATATCGTCTTCAATATATGATTATATTTTTTACCCTCTTCGATAGCATTTTTTCAATTGCCTTTTAGAAAATATGACTGGAAGTCTTAACTCCAAATGTAAGACGAGTCCATCTTAGTAAACCTATCAGAATATTAATTATT
This sequence comes from Acanthosepion pharaonis, assembly GCA_903632075.3. NCBI lineage: Eukaryota > Metazoa > Mollusca > Cephalopoda > Sepiida > Sepiidae > Acanthosepion > Acanthosepion pharaonis. Next base: position 3,318,529 of record CAHIKZ030005170.1, on the reverse strand, counting down.
GTGACTTCTTTAAATTTTTCGTCAATTTCTATTTGGTTATATACCGATTTCACGTCAATCTTGAGCAAAGTATTTAATTACTGCTAATTCATGATTTGCTGTTCCTATGTTAAGTAAAGGATATGAATCAGAGGATATTTAATGATTCACACCTAATTTGTACTCCCCGCATATCCTCAAATCGCCATTGGGCTTTCGTATCACAACAATTGGTGAAGCCCAAATGCTACCACCTTGGGTAATTTTCCCCAATATGCCTTGTTCTACCATTTTCTTTAGTTTTGCAACTACCATGTGTAAAACATGAATAGGTATTTTTCAAGGTTCAAAATAGATTCGATGACTATTTTGTTTTAGATGAATACTCGCTTTATATTCTTTCAGTAGTCCAATGTCAGCTTCTTCTGACTTTATACAGTTTATCAATTTCGCCGTATCCACGTTTAAAATGTCTATTTCCCGGTGTTCATGATTTTTGTGCATTTTACAACAGTAATGGGAATAATCTCAGAACGGTTTTTTTTATCTCGAAAGTTCTTTCAAAGGAGCCTAGAGTTTTGATGACAGATCCATCAAATTGTTTTAAATTAAGATTACTTTTTCTTAATTTGGATTTACCCATTTTTTCCAGAAATTCCTTGGAATCAAAATAACATTTCTACCCATGTCAACCAACATGGGAAAAGTTATGCCATTCAATTTTATTGTCTCTTTACTTTTTGCAGGTGTTCTAATGGAATATACTTCTGTGTTTTCAATATAAGAGTTTATATTTTCAACCCTTTCTCTTCTCTTTTTGTATCTGCACACTGACTGGAAACGGTCTTTCCTTTTATAGTTTAAACATATATTGAATTTTGTTTTTGTCTCTTTCGTGTTCTTTGTCGCAATATTTGCATTTAATTAGGAATTTAGTTTGTATTGTATGCTTCCACGCTGTTTTTAGCATTATTAAATTCATTAATTAATTCCACTTGCTGCAAGAATTTTACACTTTCTTCTAAATTCATATCATTCGCTTGTAGACGTTCTAGTATTTTATGTTTGTATGTGACGTCATATATACCTTCAATTAGTCTTAGAAGGATCAATTCGTCTTCTATAGAATTTTCTCTCGAACCTAGTTTTTAAAATTTGCAATATATTGAGGCTTTTTTCAATCTGTGTAAATATTACATTACGGTTTCATTTCAGTTTTGTCTATTTTCCAGAAATTTTGTTCTTTCTGCAATAACCAGCTTTTTTTGGTCGCATGTTTCTTTTTATAATGGATGAAATTCCCTTAAATATTAAGTCTTCCAATATTTTGGGTTATATCATAATGGATATTTTTTTTATGGCTTCACATCCCGTCGAGGCCAAAAACAAATCAGTGATTTCATTCTTCCTTCCGGAGGCTTTCTTGTCATTCAGTTTCTTTACCCTAACCAACGCTGCTAAACATCTAATCCACGTTTCTACGTGTTCCGGTTCATCTAATGAGGTTAAGAATCCTGCAGGCGACGCCATATTGTTATGAATTAGAGTACTCGCTAGAATAAACGTTATCAGGTTAGCAAATCGTAGTTCAACTGGCATTTACTGCGGCCTGCTCCTTTTATAGCAGTACTTCATTTACATACAATACCTGGATGTTCTAACTTTTGAAATCAATCGGATGGTAACTGGCAATGAAGGCAATGAAACAATGATTGTTCTAGAGCAGGTGATAAAATAGGTTGTCAGTTTGGCGCCTCTCAAAAATATTCCGATACCAAGTAGGTAAGGCATGAACAACAAAATATTGCACCTTCAGTGAGCCAATTAGGGTTTTTTAATTTTTTTTTTTTTTGTGGGTCGGGTCGCGAAAAGCAGGAAAGGTTTCGTAAACGTGGATAATGACAAGACACAAAACTATAGTATCGCAGTGGGGATCATCTAGCATTCAATATGGTAAAACGGCAACTCTGACACATGAGGCTCAGAATTAGCAACATTTAGACACCACCTCCCTCTCAAAATAGAGGGAGGTCGAGTCTAGATGTTGCTAATTCTAAGAATTGGCATATCTATACCAACTCTTTTCAGAACGTTGAAGATCATGGCACATCTTTTTGTCTTTTGTTAAGAAATCAGTATAGGTATTTATCCACATGCTCACTCGAACGGAATATGACATAAAACCTAGTGTAAAGTTGAAGCCTCATTCGTATATGGTTGATTTATTTTCAACAGTTTATCAAACCATTGCAAGTTATTTAAAGCTAGAAAATATTTTTAGATTGTAAGAATTGTCTTTTTCTTTAGATAATAATGATTGAGTGATATTATTTAACCCATAGCTGGGGAGAATAGGTGGATTCATATTTTCCCAAGGGTATTTGCGCGTAAGGGAATAAAACAAACCTGACTGGAATTAGAACTCGGCTCTCCGATTAACAAGCCATTATCTACGTAAACATTTATGCTTACAGCATCTGGTCGGTGATCATACGGGACCCGGTGTTTCAACAGGATTTGTCCGTAAGCCCATGCCTATATGGGGCTAGGGATAAAAATTGCTAAAGTTTTCTCGGCATCTGGGGCGGTCTTAAGCGCAAGGAATTAACCCTAGCTCACCCCCTTGAAAGAGGTGCTATCTGGACAAACTCTGTACTGGAGTTGAGCACTTTATATACTCCTTACAATTCCAAATTGGGGGTCTGGTCGAGACAGACGACAGTATTTTTTTCTTTCTTCTTTCTCTTTCCTTTGCTCGCTACTTGGGAGAAAGACGACAGCATCTTTTCACAAAAATAAAGAAAGTAGTGGTAAGAGGAGCAAGTGTTACTTAAAAAAGACAATAGACAATAATTTATGGAGAATCATGATTATCCAGTCCCTAGAAGGATATAGAACATAAAAGAAAGTCAAATCCTTTGTGATTACGAGGAAATATTTGGCGTTGTTACTCTTTCTACACGCGCTTGTCGACTTTAACGTCTCTCGTTGCAGACCGTCACTCCTACTTTTCTACGTATTACTTCCGGCGTCTGTCATTTTGCTGACTCACTTGGTGCTTGGAATTCATAATTAGGAAACCACTTCTTTTCAGTCAAACGTTGGAGCGAGGTTAACCCCCGGTCATCATAACTATATAAAAGTCCTGATTATGTACTATTCTAAATATATAACACCTAATGCAAACAAATATGATAGATTGATTTAATTTTATACGGATTATTTATCTTTTTAGGTTATTTAATGCCATTTTTTTAGATTACAAAAATTCTTTGGGAATAATGACTTATACAAGTAATACTAATTAACCCATAGCTGGGTAGAAAAAGAAATGGATTCATACCCCTCGCAACTTGGATTTCCAATTCCGTTATCTATTACACCATCCGCACATCCAAGCTTACAGCTTTCAGATGTTGCTTAACTTCGTTGATCGTAGTTTCAACGCTATATAGCCCAAAGACTATTTATTAAAGAGCACATAAAGCAATATATATATATATATATATATATATATATATATATATATATATATATATATATATATATCAATCCGTGGGTAAGCAATCCAAGTGAATCCTATTAATATAAGTTATTAAAATTGATCCACAAAAGAGGTCTCAATATATTTATTATAAATTTAAACGTAAGGCTATGCCTCGTGTATATATATATATATATATATATATATATATATATATATATATATATATATATATATATATATCCAAGTATATAATTGGTGTATACGGAATGAATTCCAATAACCAACAATTACTATTCTTAAAAGAGTACTCAATACAAAGTAGAGCAGATATAATTATTTCTTATAAAAAAAAAAAAAAAGTTATAACATAAATATGTTATAAAATCACTACAAAAATAGCCATGTTGTTTCGAGGGTATATATATATATGCCTCGGATATATATATATATATATATATATATATATATATATGTGTGTGTGTGTGTGTGTGTGTGTGTGTGTGTAACTTGGACCTGGTGTAATGGTTAGCAAGATTGTCTCCCTAGATCAATTAAGATAGAGTAGTTAGTAGTGCTCCGTACTTTAAGCCTTGTACTACATCTAATCTACGCTTAGAAAGTCCCTATAATTTATGCATATATAATATATATTAGTTTGTATTGAAATGTTTTCTATGGCTTACCAACACTGCTGATTATTTAAAACCAGGGAATATATTTAGATTGTAAGAATATTTTTGATATAATAATGATTTTAGCGATACAAACCTTAATAATTAACCCGTAACTTGGTGGAGAAGAGGGTAATTCATAACTTTACCAAGGGTATTTGCGTGCAATATACCGGACCCAACTGAAAACTCTGATTAACCTATGCAAGCCATTATAGATTACACCATCCACACATCTAAGCTTAAAGCACCTGACATTAATAATTTAGGCTTTGTATTTGAATTACTACAACCGACGCGTTTATCCGCTGGGCGATGAAGTTGCTTGAAGTAATCCACAAAGAGTTGTGAGTTCAATACCTGTACACAGCAGAGGCGAACAGAAATTGGAGAGTTGAGTTACTAAAAGGAAATAACTGAAACTGAGATATCCAAAAAAAGGCATGACACGTGGAACTAGAACAATCTACGCCGTGAATTAAATAAAGTAGCCGTTTTGAAATTCCAACGTATATCATCTGAAGAAGTTCGAAGCGTACAACGGCCGAAATGTGATTATGACAATAAAGATGAGGACAGCAGTCCTAACAATATAGTGTAAACAGTTACAATACCTCATCTCAGAAATATAGACTAATTTTAGTAAATATACAATATAGTATAAATCCTTTATTATTATTATTATTATTATTATTAAAAAATGATTTATACTCGAATTATCTCGATATAGTTCTCGTTCTAAAGTAAACAGTCAATGTTAGTCAACCATTTGCTCCATTTGGGACACCGTAAAAAATTATCTTTCGGTTTATATATGTAAAAACAAAACATTTTAAGCTTATTTCTTCTATCAGAATATATTTTTTATTTCTGATTTTATTTTAAATTCTTTTATAAAACTTGTCCAAACCCTCAAAACAGACAAAAAAAAAAAAAAAAAAAAATGGCGGCTGTACATATTTTAAGAGGATTTATATTCTCTTTCATTTTAATTTCATTTTGCTTCTGAACATTTAAACAAAAAAGACAACAAATTTTTTCTCAGTACTTATTTTTGCTCTATCTTAAAATAAAACTATTATTTTCGCGATAATATTAATCTCCCATACAGTCCTAGTATCAAAGGCTACATTAAACATATTAATGTAAAACATTTTTCCTTTTTTAATTGCTTTTCAAATATTCAACGGTTTGGTGAGTGAAGAGAGTTTTAATCAATTTTTAAAACGGATAAGAAACTTGCTTAATATTTTGTCTTTTCTTCCGTTTATTTTTTGGTCCTTTCAAAAATCCTTAGTGGAATTCCAATCGTATATAAAAGGAGACGAGTGTAATCTAACGATTAACTCCAGTGGAAATAGAATCGGCAGGCCAAGTCCAAATTCTAGTTGACCCTGTTTGTGTTCAATTCGCATAATTACCCTTGAAAAAGACATGACTACAACTCTTTTATGGATTAAATAACAGAGTAGACTAGATGCTCTAGCCTTGAGCTCGAAAAGGAACTCCAGTCTGTGGTTGACTGGGGCAGGAAATGTTTTGTAAAATTTAATGACTCTAAAACGAAACTGCTCTCCTTTACCCACCAGAGGGATACTTTCCTAACTCCCACCAGAATGACTGATTTCCAAATCCTTGAGAGCGGCTCGTTATGCCTTCTTGGTCTCATGTTGTTCACTGACATGAGGTAAGAATAAATACGTTGAATCAATTGCTTCATCTACCGCAAGGAAAGTTGTCTCTCTGTGTCGTGCCAGACAGTCTTTCATGTCTGAGTCCATCCTTCAAATCTATCCTTGCATGGAATATTGCTGTCATATATGGCCTGGTGCTTCCGCTGCACGTCTTGAGGTCGTTGACAAAATCAAGAGACGAATATGCAAGATGATAGGTCTTGACTTGGCATCTAGTCTATAATCGCTATCTAACAGACGTGCCGTGGCCTCCTTCTGTCTTTTCTACAGTTATTTTCACGGCAACTGTTGATAACTATAATCTTCAAATATTCAAGTGTAATATCACTCAACATCTTCTGATACCTTGTTCTTGTTCCCCGTCCTTCTCTGTATCCTTTCCTCAAACACGCCTCTTTACTCTTGTTCTCAATCCTCTGTAACCCCTTGCGTGCTAGTGGCACTCCCACCTTGCTTGGGGTGAATTGCCTTAAAAAAAAGGATATAAAATAGGATACATTTATAAAGAAATTGTTATGTTTGGTTAAAAATTGGTTGAAAGATCAACGAAAATAAGAAAGAAAACAGTAAAAAAAATCGCCATTTTTTGCTATTTACGTGGGTTTTCACTATATGGGTGGACTCAATTATCAAGTTAAATGACTGTTAAACAATCAACTTATTGTTGGCTACAATTAAGTGAAGTTTGTATTAGATTGCTTAAAATTGAGGGCGTTTTAGTTTAAAATTTGAGTTGATATCGATTTTTCGTTTTTCGCGGTTTTTCGCTAAACACAGCGACGTAGAAATAAAAATGAAGTATCTGAGCTCATCATGATGTAAGTAACCTACATACCGAGTTTGAATGAAATCGGAGGAAAAAGTTAAATTTATCGAATTTTGATCGGCTTTCTCGATTACTGATTTTTTTAAAATTAATCGATTTTAACACTAAGAACGTATCTCTTACATTCTACAATGCATATGCCAAGTTTGGTCAAAATCGGTTGGATGGATCTCCAGTGAAAAGGTATCACACAGACAGACACACAGACAGACACACATCCTCTGTTTTATATATATATATATATATATATATATATATATATATATATAATGGATGTCAACTGTAATGCACACTTACATGTGTGGCTTCTTAAAAGGGTTCAGTTTATGAGCACAAAGCGGCTTGTGCAAGTTAATATTCATTAACTCATAAAAGATTAAAAAAAAGCACTTGCAAGGTTACCAAGTTGAAACGTTAATGAATTCATGGGTAAATTCTGTCTTCCTTTCCTGTCATTAATCAATATTACTGAACCGCCATTATGATAAACTAAGGAATGATTGCACGCACAAACTTTCTTTGATGTCACTATTGAAATCCACGAGGAGAAGCACTTGTACACAGAGACGCCGATCGACACCTATATATTGGTTATTACGCGGATAATGAATAAATTGATAATTAATTGCTTGAACTTTATTTTTCAGCCTGACATCAAACTGTTGCTTGCTCCGAGATCAGTCCAAAAAGTATCCAGCCATTTTTAATATCTTCAGAAACTGTTATGTGGCTTTGGTTTGGTTTGTTTTACCGCGTATCAATCTCAATGGGTTATTTAATGCCGACAATTTTTATTGTTGGTAATATCTTTTTTTTCCCAAAAATGTATTGCTGGTAATATTTTTTTTCACAATGTATTTCTGGTATTTAAACCTATTTTTACACTTTCATAGTGTATTGACCCCAGTTTTGGGGATTAACTATTTGCCCATAGTTGGGACCCTAACAGGTGCCACCACCCTGGGGCAGGGTGGACTTGGGAACACCAGCAATTAAGAGGTGGTTGCATACTCCTCAAAACCTCTTGATCAGAGGCCTTGCTGCTGGACGTAGTTTATCGTCTTACCCAGGACGCGGATGTAGTTTAACTTCATATCCAGGACGGCGGTTATGTGGCTTTGATGCAACTTTGCAACAAATCAGAAAGTGCCTTATTTCACATACATGAACAGATACTCTTGCTTGTGGTTACTCATTCGGCAATAAGATCTTACTGGGTGAGCTTGTACATTATGGACCGTCGAATTTATAATGAAACATCACGCACCCGGGTCTGTCACCCCCGCCACTGTACAGCCTCGATTTAAATCTCTTTAGCTTCTGGCTTTTTCAGAAGCTAGAATTGCCTTTGAAGGAAGGCAGATTTCAAACCGTGGACAATAATAAGGATTAAGAAAAACGTGATAAGTCAGCTGATGGTGATCCGGAAATAATAATTTTCTATTTTGAAAAATGGAAGATACAGCAGGATAAATGTATAATCTCTCAAACAGATTACATTTACGTAGACTAAGTTAAAGAATCTAATATTTTATAGAATTTTAAATTCTTTGGCTTTATAGTCCTACATACGATGACGCTTGTTGAGGAAATATTAGAAAATTACCAATAAATTTAAAATTCACTAATACTGATTTTCTGATAATGTCATGTATGGACATCCGTATTTACAAACATTGGCACATTTATACACACAAAAAAATTTCTAAATTCTTTTTAAAATACTGGGAGTTGATGAGTTGTATTAAGGTTTGCTATTTATGATTAGTAAATATAGTTCTTACATAATAACTATATCACTTAACCGCTACGTATTAATTTTCAAGTGTTGAGTGAAAACTGTACACAACACTGAAATAGGATTCTCAAAAAATTTCGGTGCGAACATTCCCCCACTTTCTCTCTTTCTTTCTCTGAAAGAGAACCAGAAATAGAGAATCAATAAATACATAAGAAATAACATATTTTAGCTGATGTACTGTAGTTTCAGACAACAAAAAAATCTTTCTACGAGTGATCATTCTTTCCCTAGCGAAAACCCGCCCCCCTCCGAGTTTTGTATCTGGACGAGACAAGATAATGACTCCACAGTAATCTATGACGAGAAGAAAAGACAGTGTTGAAAGACATGTCGTCAACATCTCTATCAAATTGTCCCATCACAACAAGAGGTACTATCATGTGCTCAAAATCTTTAATGCTGCCTTTTATAGACTCTATGAAGACTCAAAAGATACCTTACCCTGCCTCCTGGCGGGGATCAAAGTGTAGTATCTGCTCTCGGTCGCATAAACTACATTTTATCTCTCAATTGTGTCTCTGTCTGTGGACAGAGGACAACTGATCGATATTGATAGGTGCCCGGTCCCAGGCAACAGCTGTCCGCGGCAGTATCTCTATCATTGGATTAAACAGGGAAGGTCAGGGCGTCGGTAGTAATGCCGATGCCAGCGCAAACAACGGGGTTGGGATATTTGGGAATCTGAGCGGGATACACGTGCTCGGAGCCCCCCCCCCAATTAAAATCCATCTTGTGTAACATCCTACCAGCGCAGGCGGCAAGTAACTACAATGTACTTCCCGGTAGACAAGCTGCATTTTATCTCTCACTTGTGTTTCTGTCTTCGGATAGAAAACAACAAATAGATGAGGGATGCTTGGTCCTGAAGTTTCCTACCCTGCGGCAGCTCTCCCCTCGTTGCATTAAAGAGGGAAGGTCGGTGGAATATCGACGTCAGCGCGACGTTGGTTGCGGGGTCTGGTTAATTCCGGTCCTTAGCCCATGTGTAAGCGCTTGGGATCCCCACTTGTGCCATATTCCGTCATCGTGAGGAGACGAGGAAATGCCTAGTGTAGTATCTTGAATTCATCTCTTTCCCGTGTTTCTGTCTTTGAGCAATTCATGGAAAAATGATGCTTGGTCCCATGCCACTTTTTTCATTGCACTTCCCAAAAGCAGGTTGGTGGAATAACAACGCCAGCGTGACTGTGGTCGCTGGTAGCTGGAAATCTTTGGATTGTCCGATGGCAATCCCACGTTAAATATTGCCATGTGTCGCATCTTGCAACCATCGACAGGTGAGTAAATATGCCCAAGTATAATATCTGTTCTCCATTCCTCTTTTTGATTGATTTGTCTTTTTACGGTCTTTCAACCATTTACAGGTTATTTAAAGATAGTTTTAGATTGCAACAACCTTTTAGAAATACTATGGATTTACTGATACGTGTCCTAATAATTAACCCATAGCTGGGGGATAAGAGATGGATTCATATCATTCCCAGGGGTATTTATGTGCAAGGGAATTGCTGTGGAGTAAATAATACACCCCCGGAAACTATATGAACTAGTCCATAACTATAAATAAAGAGCTCCTGGTCAGAGATAAGAAAAGAAAAAGAAGCCGTTTGGAGTCAGTCTTCAGACTAAGTAATAAAGACGTCACGGCAAGTTGCTGAAGCGTTACTTATATTATAAGCACTACGAAACGTGTTATAACAGTGGCGACGAGGAATTCGAAACTCAGGCGATTTATAACCGTTGTGACGAGGATTCAGAACTCTTAAGATTTATAACAGTAACGAGGATTCAGGAACTCATACGAATTGTAAATGAAGTTACAAGGATTTTAGAAACTCATACTGAGTGAACAAATACGGGAAAATATACTTGTTGCTTCAGCAATAAGGATACGGGTGACGACAAGAATTTTAACTATGTTGGGTTTGAAAAAAAAACATTTTTATTGTGTAGAAGAAAAAAATTCTCTTGCGAATATGGAGCAAAATTTGGCTTCGATAGTTGAAATTCAACAACAACAAAAACAGCAACAAGAACAAAATCAAAAGTTGTTAGAATTACAAAAAAATAATAACAGAAAACAAAACATTTTTCAACGTCATTTACGCCAGACGCTGTCGAAAACACCATATCAGAATTTTTAAACAATCCCGAGGTGGAACTAACTTTTTTTCAGCGTATTTTCGTAGATGAGCAGAAAATTCAGTCAGGAATGCAGCGGCTGGGAAGATGAAAGAGAAACGAAAATGTTGTTGAGGAAAATAGCTCCGATAGAGTATGAAAAATAGTGCAACTATATGTTATCGAAAAAAAAAAGTGAAATCAGGTTTGAAAACACGGTACGCATTCTGACGAAAATCTTTAGTGACAACATCTCTCTGTTTAACGTTCGTTGGAGTTGCAGGAATCTAACCAAAAAAGAAGACAAAGATTTTTTCACGTGTGATGGTATTCAACTAAGTAATACAGGTGTCACGTCAAGATGCCGAAGCGTTACTTATATTGTTAGCGCCACCAAGCGCATTACAGTGACGATGAGAGATTCAAAACAGGCGATTTATAACTGTTGTGACGAGGATTCAGAACTCTTAAGATTTATAACAGTAATGAGGATTCAGGGACTCATACGAGTTGTAAATGAAGTTACAAGGGTTTTAGAAACTTATACTGAGTGAACAAATACGGTAAAATATACTTGCTGCTTCGGCAATAAGGATACAGGTGACGACAAGAATTTTAACCATATTAGTTTTAAAAAAAAATGTGTAGAAGGAAAAAAATTCTCTTGGGTGTAGGAAAAAACATATTCTTGCGAATATGGAGCAAAGTTTGGCTTCGATAGTTGAAATTCAACAATAAAAACAGAAACAACACCAACAAAATCAATAGTTGATAGAACTACAAAAACAGCAAGAGAAGTTGTTGGATATAATTCCAAAGAAAACATGCAATTCTTTGACGTCTATTAGGCCAGACGTTGTCTAAAGCACCATATCAAAATTTGTATACAATCCTGACGAAGCACTGACTTTTTCTGCGTATTTTTGTAGATATGAACAAATATTCAGATAGGAATGCAGCGGCCGAGAAGATGAGAGAAAAACGAGCTTGTTGAGGAAAATAGATCCGATTGACTATGAAAAATACAAGTACATATTACAGAAAAAAACAGGTGAAATCGGATTTGAAGTCACGGCACATATTCTGATGAAAATATTTAGTTACAAGAGCTCTCTGTTTAATGCTCGTTGAACGTGCATAACTCTAACCAAAGAAAAGGACGAAGATTTTCTCACGTATGCTGGTATCGTCAACAAAGAATGTGAAAAGTTTAGAAAAAAGGAACTGACTCCAGATATGTTCAAAGAGTTAATTTTGGTTCAAGGTTTAACAGCAAAAATGATGCTAAAATACAATCAAAGTTTTTAACGAAAATTGAACAAAACCGTCATATTATATTGCAAGAAATAGTAGACGATTGATAATTTTAAGTCTGAAACACGAGGGTGAAGAAATTCAGAAAAAATGTGCATTGTTAAAAGCAAACGACAAATGTACAGAAAGAAGAATAAATCCTTGTTTCACATGTAGTAAATTACATTTTGGACAAGACTGGTCATTTAAAAATGCAGAATGCTACAAGTGTGGTAAGTAGGGGCATATAAAGTCACACGGCAAAACCAAACCAAGAAAAATTCTCGCAGGAAGAAATCCATACACAGCATTGCAAATGAAAGATGGTCACCGAAAACAAAAGGAAATTTGTGAATGGATAAATAAATAATGTGGTCGTAAAACTGCTACTAGACACTGGTAGTGATATTTCAATAATCAGTGAAAGCACATGGAAAGAAATTGGAAAGACTTTATTTTAAAAAAAAATTTCTAAAGTCGCGATTTCAGTGTCTGGTGAGAAATTATATATTTTTTTAGATAAATGACTCATTCCGTAATAAGTATGAAAAGACTAAAAGTTATGTATTAAAATATGCTTCGAATTTATTCGTTACTCACTGGATGGAATTATTTGAACTTGGAGATTTGCCGATAAACGTCTATTTTAAGAGCGTAAGTGGGCAAGCGACCAATTTAAAAGAGCGTAAACCTTAAAGAAGAATTTAAAAAAAAATGTTATCCAGATGTTCTGTAATATGAACTAGGTCAGTATTCAAAATTCAAAACAGATTTTCAAGTAAAAAACTCGTTCGACGCCAGTATTTAAGCTGAAACGGAGCGTACCATTCGCAGCATTGGAACAAGTCAACAAAGAGTTGGAAAGACTCGAAAGAATTGGCGTAATAGAAAAAATTAAACATTCAAAATGGACAGCACCAGCGGTGCATGTAAAGAAAAAATAATAAAATTCGTGTTTGCTTAGAAACACATAACTACCCACGGCAGAAGAATATTTTCAAAGCTTTTTTTCTCTGAAGCGTATTTACAAATTCAGATTGAAAATGAATGTTCAGAATTAACGACCATAAATACGCACAGAGGATTATATAAGTGTAACCTACTTCCTTTTGGTATAAATGTGACACCAACTATTTTTCAACAAGCTATGGATACCATGCATAAGGATTGCCATTTCACAGTGGTGTATCTGGACGAAATTTTAATCAAAAGGGTATCTAAAGAACAACATGTTGGGAATGGAAAAAACAATTTTGGAAAAACTCAGAGAGGACGGATTTAAAACGCGAAATTGTTTTTGCCAAAAAATAAATACGTTGGCTAAATTATTGATAAAAATGGTCGTCAATCAGATCCTTCGAGGGCAAGTAAAATTAAAAATATGCCTCCTCCAACAAACGTGAATACGTTATAAGCTATTTTAGGATTAATTACTATCAAATATATGTATATAATATACATAATCTGAGAACTCCACTGAATGATCTACTTTAAAATGAGTAAAGTGGAACTGGAATGAAAACTGCCAAAAGGCGTTTGACGAAATAAAAAAAAGATTTACGTCAGATTTATCATTAGCACACAATGATCCAAAAGCAGAAATTGTAGTGGCGTCAGATGCTAGTGAGTACTGTATTGGAGCGGTGATTTTGCACAAATAAGATGGCGGTAAAATGAAAGCCTTCGTTTAGGCTTCACGCTCGCTTCTACCAGCAGAGAAAAATTACAGCCGGATAGAAAAAGAAGCTCTAATCATTATATTTTCTGTGAAGAAATTTCATAAATTTATTCATTGAAGAAATCTTAAGTTGCAAACAGACCACGGCCTCTATAAGAAAGGAATACCTACGTATTCTGCTAATAGACTACAACTCTGGGTTACCATCTTATTAAAGTATGATTTTACGATGGAGTACCAATCTTCTAAAAAATTAGCACATGCGGATGGATTATCATGATTAATGCCTAAAAATGGGGAACCATTTGAGGACATGGTCATTGCGACACTAAAAAGGAAAATGGAAAAAAAAAATTTGCGCAACGTAGCATGAGAGTTACTAGTTACGCTGGAAGAAATAAAAGAAAAAAACAGAAAATGACGTCTTTATTCCGAAAATGAAAAAAGCAATTGAAAGAAAGTAACAAAGAACGAAATCTAGAGATAGACGTTTACTCGCTATGCAACGGTGTAGCAATGTTTGGGTAAAGGATTGCAATACCTAGTGTGTTACAGAAGTGAATATTGAAGGATATTCAAAGCAGACATCCTGGTATTTCAAGGATGAAATCTCGTATATTAGACCAGAATGCACCAGTATATTGAAAAAATAATGAAAGCTTGCAGTGGTTGTCATCTGGCAGAAAAAAAAACTACCTATCACAAAGATAGAACCTTGGCAAAAGACAGACACACCGTTGTCAAGACGTCATATAGATATTGCAGCTCCTATGAATGGATCACATTATTTTGTAGTAGTTGCTAGTTTCATTAAATGGCCGGAAATTTATAAATGCAAAAATCCAACATCTTCAATGACAGTGAATTTCTTGTATAAACTGTTTGCGAGATATGGTATACCAGATACCATAATCTATGATAACGGAACGCAATTCATCGATAAATAATTCAAAGACTTTTGTAAGATGTTCTCTATTGAACAACCTCAACGTGTCACGCAAGGTCGAACGGACAAGCGGAGCGGTTTATGGTAACGTTCAAAAGAGCGTTGAAGAAAGCACGTCTTCAGGAAGGAGATAAGGAAACACTTCAAAATTTTCTGAGAGTTTACCGTGTAACACCTAACCCTAATACACCATCTGGCATGTCGACGGCGGAGTTAATGTTTGCTAGAAAAGTAAAATTGGTGTTCGACACATTATTATCAAGTCGAAAAACACGAACGGGTAACGAAAGCGACACCAAAAGTTTCAAGGTTGGCGATAAAGTATTCTTTAGAGCATATAAGGTTGACAAATAATCGTGGGAAGATGGCATAATATCAGCAAGAATCGGGAAGTTGATTTACATGGTAAAAGGGAAAAGATTTGAATATAAAAGCTACCATAATCAGCTGAAAAAAGGTTAATCGATGAAAGACCTGAAACATTGGAAGAATCGATAAAAATGCTATATGATGTTTTCGATGTGCCAGCGCCACAACAAGTTGTGGAACCTACACGGACAAGTTCCAGAAAAAGGAAGCATACTGAAGAACTGGAAGTGGGTTCAAGACGGAAATGCTACAAGGTACGTTGGCGAACTATTCAGAAAGAAGTTGGGGTATACTAATACTAATGGAAAATAAAATATTTATAAAAAGTAATAATCTCAAAAGTGGGAATGTTGTGGAGTAAATAATACACTCCCGGTGACTATATAAAATAGTTCATAACTATAAATAAAGAGTTCCAGGGGTAAGAAGAAGCCGTTTAGAGTCAGACAGTTCGCTGCTAGGCTCGTGACCGGCTTGTCGAACTCTTTGTCTTCGGGCAGAGAGGAACCCAGACGAGTCTATGCCTAAGGGCAGACAAACCTGACCCCTTGTATACGGAGTCTACGGGCTAGGAAATCGTCCCACGTAAAAACTGGCCTTGTACCATATCCTGACTTGTGCGGAGGTTTGGTAAGTACCAGAAGAAGCCGTTTGGAGTCAGTCTTCAGACTGTGGAATACAGGCGTCACTGCAAGTTTCCGAGACATTACTTATATTATAAGCGCTACGAAACGCGTTTTAACAGGAATATAACAGACACGACTGGAATTTGAAATCGACTTTTCGAATTTCTAATTCCACTCGCACATCCAAGATTACAGCACCTGGTATTCCCAAGCGGTCACCCATCTAGGTTCTGACCAGGCTCGACATTGCTTAACTTATCCATTACACCACAAGCACACCCAAGTTTACAGCACCTGGTATTCCCAAGCGGTCACTCATCTAGGTTCTGACCAGGCTCGACATTGCTTAACTTTGCTGATCGTACGGGAACCGGCGTTTCAAGATATTTACGGTAATATATACCGTAAATATCTTTCTCTTAAAGTTCTGAGGGATGTCTAGTCCCGAGGATTCCAATGCTACTGTAGCACTTTTTTTCATCCTTCCCTGTTACACTAAAGATGTTTGGTAGCTACCGATCCAGGCTTAACAGTGAGTGCTAAGACTGAGAAATTTCTATCCGTGCCCTGCATGTATACATATGGGCATTCCAAGGAAAACCGCCCATTTTACGTCTTTCCACCGTGAGGAGGTGGGTAAAGAGATTTATCCGGCTTTCGGATTGGGATCAAAGCATTGTAAGGATCCACTTCTGTTTAACCGTGTTTCTGCCTTCAGACAGCTCACGAGAACGTTTTGGTGAGTGCCTCATCTCGATTATTCCAACCGAGCGCTTTACTCCCATTGCCCTGATGAGGGTAGGTTGGTGGATACCAACGCCAGTGTGACAGTGGTCTTAGGGACTGGTTAATTGTTGTCCTTGGCCTATATGTACGTGTATGTGTTCACACATTAAACAATTTTTTGTCACATCCTTCTATCGCGGGCGAAAACCAACTTCATGTTACAACACGCTTCCGTCGGCAGGCGAGTATATATAAGATCAATAGGCAGTAGAAATTCTCATCTCTTAACTGCGGGAGAAAGGGTCTCGGAGATTCTAACCTTGCGGCATAAATTCCGTCATTGCGCTAAAGCAGTATGATCAATAAATACCAAAGTCAGCGTAACAGTAGTCCCGCGTAGTGGATATTTTTTTTTATACTTGGCTTATATTTATGGATATGGTCACCCCACGTTAAACTGAACTTGTGCCAAATCCAGCTCTGGGCTTGTAAATATCGAGTGAATATGATTATGGCTCTCGACAATTTCCTGTCCTTTGTAGATCTCAGTAATTTTTGTCTTTCTGCAATCTCTCCTAAACCCTGTTCTGCTATCCATATACACAAATTCGTTAGATAGGTTATACGCTGCTATTCCTCAGTCCCTCTTGCTTTCAATATGTCCTGTGAGTGTCAAATTTTCCAAACCCTCTTTCCTCATTATGTGCCCTAGAAATATCAACTCTCTCTTTTTTTCATTCTAAGTATCAGTGTTCTTTTTGTTTACATTTTCTCTAAAACTTCGCCATTGCTCACATGTTCGCTCCATGGAATTCTCAATATCCTTCTGTAGAACCGTATTTCTTCTGCTTCTAGTCTGTTCTTCATTTGTGAGGAGACTATACAGCATTCCCTATCACATAGGAGGACTGATATTACGTAACAGTCCAGTAGTCTTTTCTTTGTAATATTGGATATATGGGTGGTGTAATGGATACCGCTCGTAATTATTACGCGGAGTGTCGAGTTCCAATCCCAGTTGGACTCGTTATATTCACTTATACGCAAAAACTCTTGAGAAAAGTATGAATCCACCTCTTCTCCCCCAGCTATAGGTTAATTAGTAAGACTTGTATCATTAAATCATTATTACCTTAAAAAAAACCTTCATACAAGCTAAAAATAATTTTTGGCTTTAAATAACCCCAAAGAGTTGATAAGCCGTAGAAAACGAAAGTTTCCTGTTTCTTAATACTTTGCTTAGCTTTTGGAAGACATATTTCACTATCCTAATGCACCCTCGGAATTTAGGGTTTCACTTTCCGTCCCCTGTTAAAACACTTCCCAGATATTTAATTTGTTGTACTTGTTTGATTTTAGTATCTCCAGCCTCTGTAATTTGCATGTTGGGCTGTACATTTTGCTGACAATCGTACATTGTTTGTTCTGGCAACTGATGTTTACTCCTTTCTTCACTACATTCTCTAGAAGTTCTTTCTCTGTCTATTATCAACACTGTGTTATCTGCATGTTACTGCTCTCAAGTTGGATGAAAATGCCGTCTTAACACAAGATTACGAATTATCTGATCCAATGTAATAAGTATTATCAATTCGGTATTTATTCTTTCGGATGAGATCCCTCGTTTTTATTTTCTTTATTACAACGTTTCAAGAACCGTAGTCTCTGTTTTTTCTATCTGCCTTTCTAATATGTGGCGAAAAGCATGTAGAATACCATAAACTACAGCTGTTATTAATATAGATTGTTTCTTCCTTATCAATTCCCTATGTCACTGAATCAAATGG
The DNA here is from genome assembly GCA_903632075.3 of Acanthosepion pharaonis. Classification (NCBI taxonomy): domain Eukaryota; kingdom Metazoa; phylum Mollusca; class Cephalopoda; order Sepiida; family Sepiidae; genus Acanthosepion; species Acanthosepion pharaonis. The sequence goes on along the minus strand of CAHIKZ030005170.1, from coordinate 3,300,525 downwards.
AGAATTCTCAGAATTTCAGTTTGTTTACCTATGCCAGAACCAACTAAATGCATATTAACTCAAATACAAACTGTTAATATTTAGCTATCGCCTTATAGTAATATCTTAGATGTAATACAAGGCCGAACGTAAGAATCGGACTCACTGCTCAGCCATAATTAATCTGGCGAGAGAAACTTGCTAACATTACGCCACTTGGTATTGGTCCGAACGAATGCTTATAGACTAAATTATAAACGACTAATAATTACCTATACCTTAGAATAAAAAAATACTGATTTTGATATTAAATAAACCAATCATGGTTGATATGTAGTAAAATCAAAACAGCTGATTGTATTTATATAAGATTGGCTTTTACGAAAATAACAAAGCTATAAGGATTACTTTTTTTTATCTTGGCAAACAACGTATCTTTCGTAGACACATCTGATCCCTTGAGATTCTGAGGATAAATAAAGTCTCCCTTAGAGAGGCAGCCAAATTAACAGCAGCCCCCAGCAAATAACAACGTGAAAGTCATCATTGTCATTGGCTATCAAACAGACAAGAGTGATGCGTCAACAAGTGACAATCCTTTTCGATTTTCACATTTCCTATATTCTTTATTTGAAGAATATCCTCGGTTGCAAGAAATCTAACTATTATGGTCCGGTTCCTTGTACCCCGGGTGATAGTCCAGGGTAGAACCAATAAAGAAGAACGCAAACACGGGTATGGGATAACACAGATATATTACAAACAGGAATATATACAGAGAAGTAGAAGTGTTAGTATGAACAATCAGGTTTAGTAGAGAGAACAATGTAGTCTCGACTAGTATCACTATTCCAATGTCTTGCAGTAATTGTTTGAACGCGACTCTGTTTCGGACTGCCTCTGACTCGACTCTTGACTCGACTTGAACTACTGACTCTCTCCTTGCCTACTCCTGAGGCGCAGTATTTATTAAGTATGGAATAGTCCATTATTATTATTATTGGTAAGATCCCATAACACTAACATAACCAAAACAAGAGTAGCCCCGCTTCATAACACTTAGCTAAGCTTAGACTAGCAATTACGGCAGTGCTGTAATTCTTCTTACACACCAATTCAGGAAATGTAATGATTATTTTGTGAACTTATTTAATTTATTTACTTTGACCATGACAATGAATATTCCACTAACAATATTTTTCGACTGGTAAGCAGTAATTCCTGAGATTAAATATATAGAGAGAGGCATCAATAAGAGATAGATGATGAACATCATTTGATTATTGTAGTAGAACAGCCTGAAAATATCTTAGGCAATAAAGAAAGAAAATGACAAAAAATAGAAATTTGCTTCTTTCAACCACTGTAACAAATTTGTTGAAATATGGCTGTTTTTAGTCAACAAACATATTTCCTACGCAAAAATTTTCAACTGTTTTCCATTATGTTTAATAAAGTCATATGTATATGATTCCATGTTCAGTTAATAGAGTTTTTATGTGATAGAAATAGTGCGTAAGTATGAGAATAAATAGTTCAGTCTTCGTGAAAAGTCCTGTTGTATGTCTGTGTGAAATGGTGTCTTTCAGTTGGACTCGTTATATTCACTTACGCGCAAAAACTCTTGAGAAAAGTATGAATCCACCTCTTCTCCACCAAGCTATGGGTTAATTAGTAAGACTTATATCATTACATTATTATTATCTTAAAAAAACCCTTCATACTAACTAAAAATATTTTTTGGCTTTAAATAACCCCCAAAGAGTTGATAAGCCGCAGAAAACGAAAGTTTCCTGTTTCTTAATACTTTGCTCAGCTTTTGGAAGGAATATTTCACTATCCCAATGCACCTTCGGATTTTAGGGTTTCACTTTCCGTCCCCTGTTAAAATACTCCCCAGTTTCTTATTACTCTATAAAAATTGAATAAATTCATAGAAACTGTAGTTGTATAATACAATCAAATAATAATTTCGACATTTTATCAAAATAATCAAAATCATCTTTTGGTGTGAGACAGCTTCAATGGACTTAGTTGAAACAGAGTGTGATTGAAATTGGGGGATGTCTCTCTGATGTGAGCTAATTAGAACCGTCTTCTAATGAACCTTGAATTGATTAAGACGTGGTCTTTTTTAGAGCAAACGAGGATGGCCCTGATCGAAAGTATTTTTTTCTAACACGATTGGAACTAACGTTTGAAGTCTATGCTTAGAAGATACATTTACAAACTGTGGAAGCTGAAACATCCTGTAAGGTTTTCCGGGAAAGTGCCACAAACTTGATAGTCAATTGCTGCACAATTTCTTTAGCTGCTCAATTTCCTTAGCATTATGCCAGACGATATAAGATAGACGAAATCGTTTTATAGAACTACTGGTTATTGCCCTTACTCAGTGCCCCAATATTTTAACCTTGTACCAGATTATCAAGGCATAATAACTCCTACAGTAGTACAACGATTTGGAAGACCGACTTGTGTGTATACTGTGTTTACTCCTGAAAGTTTGCCTTGAGCCAGACTAATATCTATTAAAGGAAGTTACTTTTCATATTTGTTTGCCAATTATTTCTTACTCTACAAGCAATTTATGATAATAAAAGTGCATTCATTCTTAACTAAGTCCCGCCTAGATAGAAATACAAGTCATTGATCGAATGGGACATCAATGACATTTGCGTCACATCCTAAGACCTCTTCAAAACCAATAATTCCACCGGATTAACCACGGAATACTTTCAACATGGATTCATAGCATTCGTGTGTGCTGAAGACAGTATCCCAAAGAATAAGAACCGAAGTGAATTCCGCCGCTCAAAATGCCACAGATAGGAGACGCAGAATCACTTAGAAAATAACTACTGGACCTTAAACAAAAGGAATATTTCTTTCGATGTATTTTACGGAAGAATAACAAAGCAAGAATATGGACGAGATGAAACAAGTTTCCCAAGGACGTTTTCGTTTGTATGGTATCTTTTAATCGGAAAAGCATATTTGCAAATATATTGCGCCTTAAAATAAGAAAAAAAGAAGAATATGCGCGTATTTTAAATACGCCAAACTTCAATACAAATTTTGCTAAAATCGAAGGCATTAATAATTATTAAGCTTAAACATATTACATTTAAGCAGTGATCGTTCGTTCAAGCAAGTTCGATTAAAACATTAATGCCCATTGTCAAGGCGATACCTATAATAGGCCTGGCAGACATGCATCTCGGATCATGACTAGGGGCGGACATGTGGGAGACATAAATTACTACTAAATAATAATTCCTGAGAACATTTTAGAAAGTTCTTTTGAAAACGCGCGTATTTTTATTACGCCAAACATTAGTAATTAATAGTTATTTAGTTTTAATAATATTATATTTAAGTAGCGATTCTTCGTTCAATCAAGTTCTATTAAAACATTAATGCCCACTGTCCAAGGTGATACCTATAACAGGCCTGGTAGACATGCATCTAGAGTCTATAGCTGGGGTTAGACATGTGGAGACCTAAATTACTAGTAAACTTCAAAGAATTTTTTTTTTTAGCAAGGAACTTGTTATTAATATCCAGTAATTAGTTAATTAGAACTATACCCATTATTAGGGAGCACTTTACAGCTATTAATAATAAATGCAGATGTACACAAGAAAGAACAAAACTAATCTCCTCTACTAACTCAATGCACAAAGAATAATTTCATTCTACAAAAATTAGGAACATTTTGCATGATATTGCAGAAAGAATGAGTTAAATTATCTATAGAAATTGAATTGGAATAGGGAAGGGAGTTCTACAGGCGAGAGGTGCGAGACATGAAGCTATTGGAGCAGAAGGGAAGGCTACATTTAGGAGATTCGACAGTGAAAGGGTGAGAGCGGGATACCAGCCTGGTAGGGCGCTTGAACTCATGAAGTCTAGGAACCAGCGAATGCAGCTCCTCGGAGCAATTGCCATGAATGTATTTGTAAAACAGACAGAGGCAGGCGTCGGCGCGTCTGTGAGAAAGTGACTGTAGACGAGATGCCATAATAGGGCCAATTATATTGCATATCCACCTCTGGAGCCTATCAAGAACCCCGAGTCAAACAGAAGGGGCTCCAGGCCATATATGGCAGCAATACTCCATGCAAGGGCGAATTGTTGATTTGTAGATCTGGAGGATCGACTCCGGGGAGAAAGATTTCCTTGCGCGGCACAGGGAGCCAACTTTCCTTGCAGTGGACGAAGCAATTGACTCAATGTATTTGTTCCATCTCAGGTCAGCAGTCAACGTGAGACTGAGCAGCCGCAGAGAGGTGCTCTCGAGAAGTTGAGCGTCAGACATTCTAATGGAGGGCAGGGAAGGATCTCTGTGGTGATTAATAGAGAGCAGTTTTGTTTTTGAGGCTTTAAAGTTGACCAGCCAATTCCTGCCCCAGTTCACAACCGTTTGGAGGTCCTTTTCGAGACGCACGGCCAGGTTAGTTTTTCTCAGTGACACTAGATTTGTTTTTGAGGATTATAATACAATCAAACAATAATTTCGAAATTTTATCAATAGAGTATCAACAAAGACTAAAAATACTTGAATAATAAGTAATGACAATTATTTTGAAACGTTCATTTTGTGATCCTTGTCACATCTACAATGGACGACTTTGTTTTAAAGATGAAGAAAATACATTTTTCATTATGATACAATACATAGTTTTAATAATAATTAAAATCAATTTACATTAATCTTGTAGCATACCTATGGACGATAATGGGTATGTCGCCATTCACATAAATACAGCAGTAAATACTGTATGTTAGTCTGCAGTTGTGCTGGTCAAACTCTCTGCCTCCGAGCAGAGGGGATCCCCAGACGAGGTTATGCTGAAGGGCAGTCTCGTCTCGGGAAACAGCTATCCGACCCCCACTTTTATATGGGATCTACGGGGAATTTTTCGCAGAGCCTACAGGTGAGGATAGCCCAAATTAAATTCGGCCTTGTGCCACATCTGACCGTGTGGGGTGGTTGGTAGATATCCTGCAGTTGCAGCTTCATTGTGGAATTCATTTGACACACTTCTAGCATTTGACTGCTTCTACGCTGGCGAATCTTATATATGTTGTTCGTGTCCTAAGTATTATCGATCATTACCAACCTTCGTATGATTATTCTATTCAGTTATCTTCTCTTGATTACAACAATTAACAAGGGCCAAAAATTATCAGGACATTTTGGTGAATTAATCAATTCATTTTATGTAACAGTGGGAAATCAAAAATAATGTTGACCTAATAAATATTTCTCCAAATGGATAAATATGTCAATTTTAATGTAGCTTCATGGACATACTTGTTTTACTTGAAAAAGATACACAATCTTAATATTGACTATATTGTCTTAATGGGAATTGCACAAAGGAAATGTATGTGCGCTGTGGTGTAATGAATATCGGAGAGCCGAGTTCGAATTCCATTCGAGTTCGTATAATTCACTTACGCACAAATACCCTTTGAAAAGGTATTAATTATCTCTTCTCCCCCAACTATGGGTTAAATAGCAGAATAAACTGTGTTCTTTTGACTTGGTTGGCAGCCAGTCTACCGCAGAAGGAAATGGCAATCTACTTTCTTCTTTTTTATTTTTAAGCATTTCACCCCAAGCAAGGCAGGAAGCCACTAGCACGCAAGGGGTTACAGAGAGTTGGAGTGAGGACAAAGAGGAGGGATAGAGGAAAGAATGAAGAGAAGGATAGGGGATAGATCAAGGCATCTGGAGACGTCGATTGACATTACATTTGAGTAGTTGGAGGTTATAGCTATCAGGGAAACAAAAACTGGGGAGGGAGTTCCGCAGGCTGCTGGAAAAAGTTTCTGCCTCGTCAGTCATGTATCGAAAGATACGTGATTGCCCAAGCGTGTATCACGTGTTGCACTTAGTTGCCTGACTGACAAAGGAAACTGCATAAACATTTTTATTTTAAGATAATTTCAAAACTTTTAGTTGCCATAGGAGATGTCTGCTAAATTATGAAATGTTTGGTACGCTATTTCAGCCAGCAAATATCCACATTTTGTTCAATTATTCTTTAACATCAAATTCAACTGAATTTAGTTTTCTCAATAAAATTTTTTTCAGTAACATTTGGTCAGTCAGTTACGTGCCATGCGTGATACACGCTCATCTTTCGATACATGACTGACGAGGCAGATATTTTCCCGCAGTAGGTTGCCATTTATTTCTGCGGTAGACCAGTTGCCATCCAACGTCTGTCCTGCTATTTACCCATACCTGGGGAAGAAGACGATTCATACCTTTCCCAAGGGTATTAGCACGTAAGTGAATGTAATGGATTCAACTGGTATTCGAAGTCGGCTCTCCGATTCCTCAATCCGTGCCACTATCCATTTTGTACCGTGACTCTCATTTGGTACTATTATAGAATATGCACTATGAATTTGTAGTATTAAAACAAAGACTGTGGTAAATTCATCAAGTACAACAAAAATATATCCACTGCTTAGCAAATATCTATAAATATCAATTTAAGAAATTTAATAGTGGTTGAATTTTAAGTGTTGCTACCGTTTGATCACAAAATACTTTTAAACAATAGGAAACCTTTTGTCTCTCAAAAGATTTTGGTTAAACAGTTAGTTGACAGTTTAACATATGGATTTTTTAATACTCAAAAAAAATTTACTACAATTTTGTTGTCATTTTTTTTCTTTTAGCATAAAACATTAATTCAAAAGAAGCTTCAGTAATCCATTTCCTTAGAATATTTTTTTTAATAAATGGACGTGTAAATCAAAACTATTTTAGTTACCCAAGGTTTGTTAGAAACAGTGTCAGATTAAAAAAAATTATTGTCCATTTATCAACACCGTACATTTGTAATTATTTGACAAATTAACAGGTTGATTGCATTAAAAATATACATGAAACATTTTCATATAAAAAAAGATTTGCCTCCATTTTTGATCGTTTTAAGTAAAAAATTTTGGTCCTTCACGTAAACATTTTACCATGATATTCAATTCTGTTTTTGCTAATACCCTTAGAATTTTCAGCAAAACGAAATAAATTTCCTCCATGATACTTTAGAGTAACTCTGACATACACTTCCTCAACTAAAAGAATAGACTTTCTGATTTTCAGAGATTTTATTAATTACATTACCAAGCAAATCATATTCATCTAATTTGAGACGTTTGATGTCAAAGCCGAGAGTGTTCTCACGCTTGGTAACCTAAAGTCATTTTTAACTGTTATACAATGACTAAAATGTAACAAAATATTCAAATTCTTCGCTAAGAAATATAAAAGGAGAGACAGGCCGCCCCCTCAAGGTAAGGCATCAAGAACACCAGAAAGCTGTAACACGGGGGGAAGTGGAAAAATCATGTGTAGTTGACCACAGATGGAGAGAAAAGGGAGATTACCGCCGTCTGTGGGATCAGGTTAAGATCATAGACAAAGAACACCATTGGGAAATTCGTAAACTTAAGGAATCAGCACATATTCTAAGCCACAAAAGTCTCCTGAGCCGACCAAGCCTAGAAATGAATACAATATGGGGACCAGTAATAAGGAGTGCCAGAGAAAAGCGATAATAACAACAAAAATTGAAATATGAGCTCTGGAAAAAAACATGAAATGATAACAGCAAAAATTACAATATGAAAAAATGTAAAAATGGGAAAAAATGGTTGCTGAAGACATTAGGTTTATAAACCCAGACATTCATACCTCAAGGACACATGGCGCAGTGGATAAAGGCGTTGGTTAGATCCAGTGACAGAACCCAAAGAGTGTGAGTTCAATACATGGTTAAGACAGTGAAGAACTTTCAGAGGGGAATTAACAGGAGATAATTAATAACTGACTTCAATTAAAATAACATGGCACGTGAACAGTCTACCCCAATTCGACATTCCAACCACCTGAAGAAGGCCGGAGCGTACTAAATAAAGCGTGTAATAAATATGGCGACAAAGATGAGGGCAATAGTCCCAATAATGTAAAATAGGGAAGAATATCAGAATCATAAAGTTTTGTGCCAATGATTTGTGATGGCATAACACTGATATGTTCTTGTTAAACTTTTATTAACAATTTGTAAGTTACTAAGGTAACGAATTCATGCATTGATCTGTGACCAATATTGAAATATTAATATTCGATTTTTTAAAAAAGAAAAAAATGTTGTTATGAGAATGATAACATTCAAACTTCAAGTTTTCAAAAATTTAATTAAAAACAATTGGAAGAGTTCCAGGGAAGAAAAAAAATCAACAGACTCAATGAAAAGCTTATTGTTCGATTTATAGTGTGTAAAATCCTGTGGGTCAATATTGTGACACACATTTTCATAACTCATAATTTTGTCTTTTTCAAAAAATCGTGCCAACTCATCATTTTTCACATTTCGCACAAGTTTTATTTGCAGTTCTTAGTTTTGGCAGAGGAATAGATAATAATAATAAACTTGTTGGCAAATGATCAAAAACTGATGGTGGATTTTTGAGTTGTACTTTTCCTCTAATAATTACTGTTTCGTAGCCAGATGTAAAATGCCTTGTACAAACAACAACGTTTGGTTTGTCAATGATGATGTCTCGAGGTGTTGCCTTCAGCCACTGTTTTCGCTTATTCTGCTCTAGGGGATGACAAAATGTACGAATCTTATTTTGTTTGTTATAGTTACCATGGCAACGTTTTACACAGGATTTTTTTTTTTACCATTTTAAGAGAGATTTTGTATATTGAAATTAAATAATGTTATCTAAATTCCTATCATGTAAAAATTTAAGCTTGATTCTAAAATTTGCATGAAACTTAGATTTTAAGCTCTGAACGATTTGGACACAGAAAGGAAGATACAGGAACTTCTACAGAATGTAGTGAATGAAAGCGAGAAGAAAGGACTAAATCTCACTTCCAAGAAAACAGAATGCATGGTTTTCATCAAAAGGGACAAGTCAACATATAAATTACAAATTGGAGATACCAAAATCAAGCAAATACAGCAATTTAGATATCTGGGAAGTGTTTGAACAGAGGACGGAAAGTGTGACACCGAAATCCGAAGGAGCATTGCGATAAGAAAGATTTCAAAAGTATTAAGAAAGAGGAAAATGTCTTTAGAAATAGAATATAATACTGAAATAATACTGAATCTATGCTTAGAAAATTGCTGCCGCATATGGTCAGGTATCCCTGTCATTTACCTTGAGCTCCTTGATAAAGTCTAAAAAAGAACCAGCAATATTATTGGTCCTAATCTGGCAGCTCGGCTTCAGTCACTTTTCCACCGCCGTAAGATTGCCTCTGTGCTTTTTATATAAATAATTTCTTGGTAATTGTTCGGATGAGTTCTTCGTTATGGCCACGTAGACTTTTTAAATTTAAGCGCAGTGCTAGACTGGCGTCGAGATCTTGTCAATTTACATCGGTGCATCCCTAATAGAATCGATTTAATTTAGCTTAACACAAGGGCATAGAAGGATGATCGAACATTCTTTTTCTTCTTTATGTGCCGTGTTCACGCAGGACGTAGGCGATCATGGCTCTCCACAATTTCCTGTCATTTGTAGCTCTTAATAAATTTTGCCTCTTTGTTATATCTCCTAAACCCTGCTCCGCTATCTATTTACTCAAGCTCATTAAATATGATATGCTTTGTTATCCTATGTCCCTCTTGCCTTCAATTTGTCCTGTGAGTAACAAATTTTCCAAGTCCTCTTTCCTCATTATGTACCCTAAAAATTTCAACTGTCTCTTCCTAATTTTAAGCATGTTTCTTTTTTCTTTCCATTTTCTCATATTCGGTGCATGGTATCCTTAGCATCCCTCTGTAGAACCAGATTTCTGTTGCTTCAAGTCTCTTTTTCATCTTTGAGGAGATTGTCCAGCATTCACTGCCATATAGTAGGACAGATATCATGTAACAGTTCAGTCCACTTTTCTTTGTTTCTAACAAAGTTTTTTTTTCTATCTCTTAATACTCTGCTTAGCTTTTGGAAGGCATATTTAGTTATCCCAGTGTGTCTTTGGTTTTCCATATCTCACTTTCCGTCCTCCATTAAAATAATTCCCAGATATTTAAATTTTTGTACTTGTTTGATTTTGGTATCTCCGTTCTGTAACTTGCATTTTGGCTTCATCCTTTTGCTAACAGCCATGCATTATGTCTTCTTGCAGTTGATGTTTAATCCTTTCTTCTCGCTTTCTTTCACTAACTTCTGTAGAAGATTTTGTATATTTTTCCGTGTCTTCTATCAACACTGTGCCATCTGCATATGTTATGTTGTTAAGACTGGCTGCCAATAATGAATCCTGACAGAACTTTTAATTCTCTCTTTCCTCACTGTTGAATAAGTCCGGTGAAAAGACACATCCTTTCATTTTTTTGTATATCTGCTGAACTCATTTTCTATTCGTTTGCAGACGGTTAGCTGCCATTATAATTATTAATTATTCTAATATCCTTTCTAAATATGTCAAGGCTGATGAGCAGATTATTATAGAGCTGCAAAACGAACTTGCTTAATCCTAGGGAGCAGTAAAATTCGCCAAGGTGACCTTAAACTGACACCTGGTCATCCATAATCTTATAACAATAATAGGGTCTGCGTAACTATCTTGATAACTACAGCTTCATGAAATGTAGACGTTTAGTTTAGTCTGAAAAAAAAAAGATACAGTTCGACCAAATTCACTACACAACTGACGTCGTCTGTGAAACGAGCTTGCTGTCCTGTTCTCTATAGCGAGAATCTTTAAAAGTAGGTTTTGGTTTGCTAAAAATCGAAACCGGTTAGCCTGATCACCAAGGGTGCCCCACAACTATCGTACAAACAATAGATATGGGACACTTTCTGAAAATTGAACTGACTGTAGTCAGTTGGGGTTTGGCCTTTATGTCAGTTACTAAAAGTAAGAATTTGCAAACGGGGAAGACGTCAAACGATTTTCTGCGGGGCAACAACCCCCTTCACTACGGACCCGAGTTAGTTTGTAGTTTTCAAAAATTGTTTAAATTATTGTACGCATTTAATCATTTTTATTTTCATCGAAAATACTGTTAGAGGCCGAAAGATGCGGGTACGAATTTCACCATCGACGATTTGTTAATGAGGTCAATTCCTGATATCGACCCAGGGAAACGATCACGCCACTGTGCGACATCAAAACCATACCACGACTCGAGCCAGTGAATGAAACTTGGTCGATGAAACTGTTCGGATGGCGGCGATTTTAGTGCGAGCACGAAGCCATTGTGATCGAAGGTTTCAGCGTACTGATCTTGCTCATACCGGTGATTGCATCAGATTATGTACTCTGTCGCCGGAACTGGAGGTAAAGTCCGCTCAGGATAGTTGCAGTATAAAACATAGTTTTGTTCTGTGGGTGTTGAACAAACATAGATATGACAGACCAGGCGTCTACAACAGGGATTATTTATCCCCTTTAGCAGACCGTTATACTTGGAAATGAGAGATTAGTCACACTACTGGAAACACATTTTAGATTCGGGTCTTTCAAAAACGCCAACGCATATTTCGCCACCGCATATACCTGAATTCAAACGTATAAACTTCATTTGACAGAATATATTATAATTAATTATCAAATATCAAAATAAAAATGAAATATGTTAATTCATTAATGTCTAAATGCATTTAGAAAAATCCATTAAAAAGCTTCAACAGAAGTAAAAGTGACGAGGAACGACGAACATTTTGTTAAGATCAAAATGTTCGTCTTGACAGAAATTAGCTGATTAAATCAAACGCCATTTTGAGCTGACATATGGACAAAAATGAAACCGATTGATTCCGCGAGATAAAATTTAATATATGAATAATCATAACATCCAATTAAAAAAGTGGTATATTTTCTAAAAAAATTACAATAAATTTCAGAATTGTAAAAGTTAGGAAAGAAAATAAATATAAAACACTTAAACACAACACAAGGCATCGTACCTGAACAAAGATGTTATTACTTGTACAGTAGATGCAGGAGAAATTATGGTAACCGTCACTCTTCTTCTGCTCATGTTATGCGATATGCTCCACATAGGGAGGTTACCTAAAAGACCATATCTCCAGCATTTGGTTAGACCGCTTCTGTTGCCTGTTGGCAGTCGTTCAACAAGAGATTTATTTTTTTCCATTATCACTATACATACATATATATATATATATATATATATATATATATATATATATATATATATATATCATTTAAATAAAAAAACAGACCACTTTAGGTTTCATCTAATAAATTATTTCACCACAGCCCTTTTAAAGGACTGCGGATCATCAGACTTTACTTCCAAAGGTTGATACAAACCTTTGGAAGTAAAGTGTGATTAAAATCTTTAAAAGGGTTGTGGTGGTGAAATAATTTATTACATGGAACCTTAAAGTGGTCAGTTTTTATTTAAATTATTTGCTCTGGATTTACATTGAGCTTTCTGGATTTTATCCTCCTTGGGTTTACCCATACGGATTACCTAGTTTTTTATAAACTAACTATATATATATATATATATATATATATATAATTTTTATATGTATTATTTATATATTATATATGCGTCGTATTTATTGGAAAGCGCTCTATATCAGTGAGAGAGCTAACATATTTAGTTGGATTGAGGTGAGTTTGTGATCCTGGGTTTCGCGTTGTTTGCGATCGTCAGACAAACTGATTAATTTTTTAAATTTTGTATTTATATATGGTTGCGTATATCGGTGTTTTTTATAGCAGCGGGAGGAAAAATTGTCGTCGGAACGCAACTCATACTTACGCAAACAGACGTACACTTTTGCGTAAGTATGAGTGAATTTCCGACGACAATCTTTCCTCCCGCTGCCATAAAAAAAAAACACCGATATAGCAAAACATCGGCCGAAAGAACAGCCTCCAGAAATCGATGGTCAACACTATCGAAAGCCTTGGACTGATCTAAATTGATCAGCGCGGCATCACTGTCGACTTGCTCGGTGATCAAGCGTACCAAATGAAGGTTGTCCTGAATAGTCCCGCCCTTCACAGCACAAGTCTGCTCGGAACCAATCAGACTAGAGAGGACAGCCTGATAACGGCCAGCTAAGACATTGGCTAAAATCTTCAACTCTGTATTTAACATCGTCAAAGGCCGATAATTATCTACCCGATCCCCACCGTCTTTGCTCTTGCGAAGCAACTTGATCACACTCCTGGTGAAGCGTTGAAGTATAAACCCCTTCTTCATACAGTTGTTGAAAATCAGTGCCAGCAAGGGGACAGAGACGGGCGACTGCTTCAAGTACATTTCGTACTAAGACCATCTAATCCCGGAGTCTTGTCCAAGCCAACCTGCTTCAGCGCATCCCAGATCTCAGACTCTGTAATGGAACCCTCGCACCCAGCCGCTTCAGCCGCCTCGAGGCGGGGAAAGTCGGCTAAATAAGCATCGAACTGAGCATCGCTCAGACCGGGCTCCCTGGTAAATAGCTCCTAAAAGTAGTCACTGAAAGCCCCACAAATGCCCACGTCTGTAGTCACAGTCCGCTTATCCGGCAATGTGGTACTCGCAATATGCCGACTAGATGCCCTACGAGCTTCCTCTACATGCAATGAAGCGGACATATTCGTGGCCTCGCAAGGCATTCTTTTTAGCCTAGCCCTAACTACCAGAGCTTGATCCTTCTTGATAAGCAAGGAGGCAAGCTCTGCCTTAGCTACGGCTACGTCCCCACTATCACGGGATTTAATCGCCCGATCAACTTTTTCCTCACAAGAATTTTGCGCTGCTAACCCTGCTAGATTGAGTCGTCAACTAAAATCAGCAGCAAAAGACCTAAGTTTTGATTTCAGAGAATCCCACGACTTATTCCCCACCACAGCCCCCTGACAATTCCCGCTGTAGCATTAGTAAAAGCTGATCCCGGAAATCTTACTCACCAAATAACGATGCGTTCAATTTCCAGTACCCAGCCATCTTACCATAGGCTTATCTAAGTTTTCCCGAACCCGGACAAGCCTATGATCCGAGTAAACTATAAAATGTAAACTTGGACATTCTAAGTGCTCTATGTCGACTCACTTAACTAGAACTCGGTCGAGGTAGCTTGTGCTCACCACCGAATCCGAGCTGCCGCCTCTAGTCCAAGTCCATACTACCTCCCGGGAGTGCTCATTTCGATACTTATCGACGAGAACAAACCCGTCGATAAAGTCTCGAAACGGCTTCACATCCGGGTTGTTAGTACCCGATTTTTGTCCTATACGATCTATATCGGGATCAAGGACGGCATTCCAATCACTCGCTAGAACTACTTTACGAGATGTCATCAAAAACGTCTCGATTTGCCGAAACAAAACAGGCCGCTGTGCATTGTTATTGGGCTCATAAACCCCAATGAGACGAAGAGCCTTATCCTTTATGATAATATCCAGCACGCAAAGCCTGTCCGCCAGATTCACGAAGACAAGAGCACACACCGCATCCAGAGACTTGCTCACCAGCCAGGAAATACCCCTCGAGCATCCATCAAAACATGCTGAATAGAAGACGAACCTCTTAGAATGTCCTCATGAACTCGAGATAAAAAATAGGTCTCCTGTACACAACATACATCCACTCCGAAAATTTGAAAGAGTCAGAAATGCAGTCGGCAGAGAAGGAATCGGAAACAGATTGGGACATTTCTGCCAACCACTTAGCCATTTCATGTTGTACGGATCCTAGCATAGATAGGGTGGGCCGAAGAGGCACATTATTTTTATGAACTTTAATCAAACTGTACAATCTTGGACGTTGAGACCCAACAGGTTTGATTTGGTTATGCAATTTTGGGGGGGAATTAAGTTACTCTTAAAAACCGAGAGTAACCATCTTTGTATTTTCCTTTCTATTTTGTTGATTTTATCACAAATACTTGCAAGGACTATCTTCTTAAATTTGGTGGAATCGTGCGAAATGTTTTCCACTTTATTAACATAATCCTGACGATCTAAAAATAACCACTCCAAAAACTTTATCTGGTTTAGTGATATATATATATATATATATATATATATATATATATATATATATATATATATATATATATATATATAGATATATTAAGGAATTTGATAGTCCGTTTGTGGAAATAAATAAATATATATGATAATTTAAAGAGAACTTTTCAGGAGAGAACGGTTTATGCAAGTGTAACTGAGAGAATAATTCAAACTCAGGAAATATCCCCTTACTTACTGCAGAAAGGGGATTACAAAAATTCAGCCCTCAGTAAGGAAGTACTGGAGAGATTAAATACATGCTTATCTAAATCTCCATTCTCAAAATCATATCGCCTAGTAACAAGAGAATTAAGATAACGTTGATCTTTTAATTCTGTGTGCATTTGAAATTGTATCCAAATTTCTACGAGATAGTGAGAAAATAAAAATCACAAAAAGATAACTTGTTCCGAATATCAGAACGTTCAACCGAAATCGGCGTAAAAATGAGGAGGAAAACTCAGACAATTTATTCAACTCGTGTTTTACAAGAGCCCGTTACTAATAAATTGTTTTAGTCGTGTTCGGAAATTAGGTTTCTCCTCCTCTTCCACTACTTAGTTTTTGTGAATATCGTCTTATGTGTCGTTCCAAATTCACACCAAGCAATCCTACTGAAGTGTCGAACGCAAGAATTCTTAAGGTAAAATGTATAAAGTTCTTTTTAAAAGATATATATATATATATATATATATATATATATATATATATATATATATATAAAAAATTCTCCGATTTAACCAGTAGAGAAGATATTTATGAATAAAAATGACAATAGGAAAACTAGTAATTGCTGACGCGTTTCGTCCAATTTGGACTTTATCAATGAAAAATACGAAATGAATTTAATTGAACAAGATAACTAATAATAACAAAAACAGAATGTTCCTAGCAACTGGAATGTAGAGAAACGCTATTTTCATATTGTTAACTACATTACAGTTGCTAGGAACATTCTGTTTCTGTTTTTTCATTTCGTATTTTGCTTTAATAAAGTCCACATTGGACGAAACGCGTCAGCAATTACTAGTTTTCCTATTGTCATTTTTATTCATAAGTACATATGTATATATATGCATATATATGTATACATGTATATTTCATAAAGAAACAATTAATACAAAGAATTAAATTAGATAAATTGTTTCTTTATTATATAAGATATAAGCTGCACACACTAATATATATATATATATATATATATAAAAATATATATATATGTGCATATATATATATATATGAATATATATATATATATATGTATATATATATATATATATATATATATATATATATATATATATATATATATATATATATATATATATATATATATATATATATATATAGTATAGTCGCGCCTGTAGAGATATTTACAAAGCAGTGCTTTGTATGGTCATATTTTTATGATTCCTTAGTTATGATCAACCTCCCTACAGTAGTCACTGTCTGCGAGGCTATAACTACAGTGTTTTCGAGAGCTTTCTGACAACGTGATTTGTCTGTTATCTATGGAAAGCTGGATGAGTTATTTTGAAACGCGCTAAATAACATTGCACAACGATTATAAAAGCACAGAATTTACCTGAAAAAGCGTCATTTATCAAACCAACAATTGAATCCAGTATAAGGTACTCACTGTTACTTTCATAGATTCAAGGAAACTGATAAAAGAAAAGATGTATGCATATATTTCAAGTTAAAATCAGTAATTTTATTAACTGCACTAGAAGATTACAGAACTAAAAATAAAAAAAAGAAGCTTTAAATAACTATACAAAACTCCCTGCAAAATAGCCCCCCAAATGGGATAAATGCACAAAAAACACGAAAAAGATTTACATGTACCTAAAAAATTACATAAAGTTAAACGAATCTGAAATAACGTTATGACTAAATATGTCAGGAGAAAAAAATCAAATTGCTGTTAAAGAATACTTGACAAAAAAACAAAAAACAAAACGACCCTGAAGTTTAAAAGACGAAGAAGTAATATATATATATATATATATATATATATATATATATATATATATATAAATATATAAAATAAAAAGAAATTAAAACAGACAAATAAGTACAGGTTCAAACTTCTTTCCCATGAAAAATAAATAAAAAACTCTAATCATTAAGTTAAAAATTAGGAAGAAAACGCAGTCCTAATAAAACAATAAATGACAAATTTAACTGAAGAAAAGACAAACTTGAGAAAGCATATGAAAAAAGTATTGGTACCTCGGAGCAAACTAAGACTTAAAAAACGCAATCATCTGCGAAAGGAAAAGAAAAATTATGTTGCTTGCAAACTTTAAAAAGAGAGAAAAAAAAAACAAAGCTACAATAAACTAGACAAAGTGGGAAAAAATGGCGTCATTTGAGCACAGATTCAAATGACATTAGCCTCACGTATACTAGATTTTTTTTTAAAAATTGACGTTAAGAAAAGAAATCCACTTCATATCAAGTAAAAATGCTATCAAATGTTGGCTATACAAAGAGACCAGAAGAATATAATAAACTTCATCTGGCACAAGGTCGCATTAATGGCACTCCAAATGAAGATCAAACGCAGCACATCAGCGAATTGGTCTATAGGTCAAGATCGTTAACCATCAAACATTGTCGTCAACACATACATATATACACATGAAACACATTTAGGACGTTCATTTGTTTAATTTTATTAGATGCAGCATTAGTAAGCATTATGAATTTTTGGCTCATAATTCTTCCATTTAAATTTCAATGACTTTTTATTGCAATTGCTCAGATCGGAAATAAAAAGGTTCGAACTCGCATCTCTTTCACTTCAGGAAGCCCGTTTCTTTGTAACAGAACTAAAAGAGATTTATAAATAGCAGATCAAATCTAATCATTTTAACTTATTTTCCATTCACCTTTCTTAGATACAGCATTCGCAAACATTATTAATTCATGATTAATATTTTTTCAACTTAATTTCTTTATTTACACTAGTAGTATTAGCAGCAGAGGAGGCACTGTGGATTATATGGATAGCGGAATCGGAGAGCCGAGTTCGAATTCCAGTTGAATCCATTACATTCACTTACATGCTAATAACCTTGGGAAAAGTATTAATTCGCTTCTTCTCCCTCCAGCTATGGGTAAATAGCAAGACAGTCTAAGACTTGGATGGCAACTGGTCTACCTTAGTAAGAAATGGCAACCTACTGCGGGAAAAAATTGCCTCGTCAGTCATGTATCGAAAGATACATGATCGTCTAAGTGGTGTATCACGCATGGCACATAATTGAGTATTAGCAGCACTGGACAATCTCCCCAAAGATGATGAAGATACTTAAAGCAACAGAAATATGGTTCTACAGGAAGAGGCTGACAATACCATAGGCCGAATATGTCAATAACGACGAAGGTGAAAGTCGAAGTTTCAAGAGATTAAGTGCAAAAGTCATGATGCATGTGCGTGAGTGAGTGAGAGAAAGAGAGAGAGAGAGTCTGAGAGGAAGTAAATATATATGTATGCATGTATATATGTGTGTATGTATGTATCCAAATGTGGGTGAAGAAGGGTATATATGTTTTCAAAAGGAACGCCGAGCAGCTTAAATAGTGGTGGAATAAAAAGTTTTTAAAAGTAGCAGAATGATTTAGCCGTCTAAGGTCGTCAGCAAATCGCGCAAAATTTCGTATTTCGGCTCCGAGTATGTTACAGCAGCATTGAAAAATGGTCAAAATTAATTCATCGATTGTAGTTTTGGTTGGTTTTCCATCTTGTTATATACATCTTTAGAGATCAACTTCAAAAGGTGCCACTTTTATTCTTATTGGCTCACGATCAGTGGCCTTATATCATGGCTTCCAGTTCAAGTTTCTTAGTCGCTAACTAGACCAGGTCAAAATATGATTTCATGGCCTAGCGATTCTGAATATACATTTATCTTTTAGAAATGGTGAGATTTTGCTTTCGTTGTTATTATTTATTTTTATTTATTTATTTATTTCCATACAGGTAAATACAATAGGCACTTCTACGTGATGTAATAGTTAGCAAGCTTGTCTCACTAAAACAATTACGACTCAATAGGGAGTTCGATCCTTACTGAATGCCACATACATTCGGCCTTGTGCCATATCAAAGCTATGCTTAGAAAATCACCACTGCAGTTGAATACAAGTATGTTTTAAATATTTTTATATGTAAACAGGTTACAGATGTACATTTAAAATTAATTTAGCATAAGTAGACAGCAATTGCTCTTCTAAACAGTTTAAAAGAAAGAATAGGCATTTTATGTTTATTAGATTAATTCATCGTCTTTTCCGGCTGTTACAGATCCCAAAATATCTGAAATCAAAGTACTCGCCTCGATCTTTGACTAAATCAACGTTAGAGGACAAAGACCATCCCCTCCCACAACTTCCCACGTCTCAGTGAGCCGTAATATTACCATTACGGCACGAGAAGTCTCTAGGCTTATCAAAGGCCACGACCCTAAGAAAGCAACTGGACCAGAGAAAAATTACAGTGATTGTCCTTAAGAATAAGCGATCTTCACCCTTCCAGTATAGATCCATCAGGCTCTTCAGTATCATTAGTAAGCTTTTTGAGACTATAATCAACAAGCAGGTCGTCGAACACCTTTTTGTGCGACGAGCAGGACGGTTTTCAATCGACCCGAACTATTACTAACGTCCTAACTACTATTACACACAGAATTATAGCGCAATTATATTCACGTTAATTTCTTTAAATTTTCATTTTGAATATACTTCAATGCTATCGTCCTCACACCTCGAGGACGATAGCATTAAGGCTGTGGAAAGTGTCGTGCGTGTGCCCGGTTTTCAAGAACGCAGGCGAACGATCTTTTTCCTCCCAGTGAAGAATCATCAGTCTCCTCAGTATCATTAAGCTCAGTATAATCAGTAAGGCTATGATCAATAAGAAGGTCGTCAAGCACCTAAGGAGCAGTATGGTCTCAATCATCCCGATACGCTGGCAACGTCCTAACTACCATCACTCACATAATCAGCGAAGTACTTGACTAAAAACACACCTCGAGGACCATGGTATTAGATATCTCATAGGTCTTCGACAAGGTGTGGAACAAAGGCTTACTACACTAGCCCTCTAATTATGGAATCACTGGAAGGGTCTTCTCGGTCATAAAAACATTCCTAAGAGGTAGGTCCCTGAAGGTAGTTATTAATGGCCATTCCTGCGGATCACTAGCGATCAATGCAGGCCTCCTCCAGGGTTCAGTCCTCGGACCAAACCTATTTTTGATCTACATTAATGATCTGCCTAAGAATATACTCAAATCATCTGTAAGCATCTATGCCGATGATACGACGATGATACGGGCGGACCCCTAAAAATCTCGATGGTCAGAAACTGGTGACTGATCACTCTTCCGATCTTGCACAAACTACCCAGTGGGGTAAAAACTGGCTCATTAAATTCAATGTTTTGAAGACCAAGCTAGTTACAGTCTATCATCGCCGATCCAGCCCCGAACTTTACGAATCAGAATGAACAGATATCCTCTCGGGGAAGCACCGAGCCTTGAAACACTATTGGGCCTCAAACTCACACCTGACCTCAAGTGGAACTCGTACATATGACCCATTGCTAAGGATACCGGTAAAATGGTCGCCCCCTGTACCGCCCTACTTAGTAATCGACTCCTCATGTTATCTTTCATCTTTACAAGAGCCAAATCAGGCAAAAAAGGGAGTACTGTTGTTACATTTGGACGTGAGCTGCCCAGACCCCACTCTACAGCTTTGATAGTCCATAAGCATCTCCGAGCCCTACAGTCGGGATTTGGTAAGCTTCTCACTGCTCTACCGCTATTTCCCCGGAAAGTGCTCGGACAAACTACACTCTTTGGCCTCGCCAAATCAAACCTTCACGACAAGAACACGCCATGACACTTCCATCGTAGCAAACAAAACCTTCCTATTAAAGTAATTTTGTCAAGAAATGAGGATCCTCAAATGCATTAACTCTTATCGATATTTCTAGTATTTATGAGGGCTTCCTTCCTAACCTTTTATCTGGCGCTTTTTAGAAAGATTTTACTATGTCATTCTTTTATCTTCAAGATAACTGAATGAAATACCTTCAATGAAAATTGGCTACATATGAATTTAAAATATATGGCGAACACCCTTAAAAGAAAATCATCTACAAAGACAAAATTAGGCATAAAGAAGTACACAGGAAAACTGGTCAGGAACTTCTTAGTGATTTTTGTAATCCGTGACACGTACACAATACATGTAATAACAGAAAAAAACTTCAATGTAAAATAATAGCGTATTTAATTACCAAATGCAATTAAAATACATTAACAACAAAAAAGTAAAAAGTCAACGGAAATATTATTGATTATTTATCAGTTAATACAAGACTGTGTAGAACTGCCAAGAAAAGTACTAATTCGTCTTGAAACACGGGACACTCGACTTTAATGTCCGGGTTAACACAATAGTCAAACACGTAATTGTAAGAAGCAGCCAGTGGCATGATACCTCTGTTTATAGCAAATGGCGGTTTACATTTTCATAGTCTAGAGATTCACGTTCAAATTGCGGTGTCAGCAGTAGCATTTTTCATTCATATATGACACATCTCCTTTGATATGACTTCTCTGGAGTCTATATTTCTTCAGTATGGTTCAATATTTAAATATTCAGTTGTTGTTTTCTTTTTTTTTTTTTTTTTTTTTTCTATTACTGTAAATCCTTGGTTCAATAATTTCTGGTGGCGTGGGTTCGTCAAACATGTCATACATTATTTCCATAGGTACCTCTTTTCACAGACTTACTAAATCAGTGAATCTTCGTTTTAACCAATTAAGATTTCACTTATGTTCCCACCTTTGTCCCTGTACTATGTACATCATTTTGCCAATCCGTTTTTTTATAACGCCGTCTTCCCAGAATTCTTTTCTGCGTTGGTACATTTTAAAAAAAACACTTTATCTCCAGATTTGAAATATTTAATTATATTATTGTTGTTTCTTGGTGTTCTCGACTTACGTCCTGGTAGTAATTTATTAAATACAGACTTAATGTTTCGAACGAGCATCAATTGTTCAGACCACATTCCAGACACAGTGTTCGGGTTTGGTGTTATTCTGAAAACGCTTAGAAATTGTTGTAGCATTACTTCACCTGCCTCCTCTCCCTCTGACTGTTTTTAGTACCCTTTTACACGTATCGACAAACTGTTCAGCCTGTCCGTTACTTCTGGGGTGATGAAGAGTCATTGTAATGTGTTCTATTGTTAATGATTTACAGAAAAACCTAAATTCACTAGCCGTGACATATATGCCAAAGAAAGAAGTATGAAGCTAAATAAATACACCCTAAATAAGATGGAAAATTGCAATGATTTTGTGTCGATTATTTGAATTCCTGTTGGTAAAAAGAGAAAGAGAGTTAAATCAAGACAAACCTGACAGTAAATATTCAAAGAAAACCTTCCGAGAGGTAAATTAGCCTAAATGAAGTTGCAAGATGCAGCCAGAGACCAACCATAATATGTCTTATCGCATCGAAAAATCTAAATAAAAGATAAAATAAAAAAAAAACAATAACCTTCCGTCTTTAATGTTAAAATTAACAAGCAAAATGACATCAGTTTGAATCTGGCAGTAGTTACAATGCAGTGAAAAGCGATCTTTGTGAATGAAGTTAGTTTGAATTAAATGCTCCTAAAAAAATAAAATGTTTTGGCGACCATGCCTCTTCACAACGTCCTATCCTTTGTTGCTCTCAATAATTTTTTTTTTTTTGCTATCTCATAAAATAAAATATATCGTTAGAAACAAAGAAAAGAGTATTGAATAGTTATGCAATATCAATCCTTATATATGGCAGCGAATGCTGGACAATGTCCTCAAAAATTAAGAAGAGACTTGAAGTAACATAAATATTCTACAGAAGGATGCTGAGAATACCATGGGTCGAAGATGTGAGCACCGACGAAGTTCTAAAGAAAATGGAAACAAAAAGAACACTTATAATTAACACCAAAAAATAACACCATTTGAAATTATTATGGCACATAATGAGGAAAGAGGAATTGGAAAATTTGATACTCACAGGATAGATTGAAAGCAAGAGGTATATAGAAAAACAACGCGTCACCTACCTGGCAAGTTTGAATGGATGGTTGGCGTAGTAATGTTTGGGAGAGATGGCAAAAAGACAAAATTTATTGAGAGCTACAAAGGATAGGACGTTGTGGGGAGACATGATCGCCAATGTCCTGAAGGGACACGACACATAGAAGAAGAAAAATGCTGTCTCACCTAAAACACAGGACGGAATTTTTGGTTCAGCCAATAATATTATTGGACATACGATGTTTAGCAAAAATTAGCTGTTTACGACATTATTTAATAAACCGTTGTCATTCAATTATCAATGTATAAAATATGAACTTCTACAGTGTTAAATAATAATTATTGATGTAAAGAGTCCACATCGAGTAGTTGAGCTAATGGAATCATCTTTATTCAACAGCTTCAGTAAGAATTTTAAAATTTTCAAAAGATGATAAAACATAAACATATGTGCTAATTCAGTGTAAAGTAATTTTCACACATTTTAATCTGCACTTTATCTTAGGACAAAGACCTTCTTGTAGAAAGTAAATGCACTTGAAGATTGTTATCGAAAAGAACATTCCCCAGATGTGGGGAATAATCAATAACTCTCACGACGTCTTTACGAATAACACAGGGCATTTGTCGTGACCGAAGGCAGGCAAAATGCAGCATTATAGTTAAAACAACTTTGATTATATCTGCACGATTTTGAGGTCGATAGCAATTCAAATCAATGCTATCGAACATTAGCTGAAACTCAATCACACTATATCGTGTTGGAATTCCCATCAGTTTTGCTTTGATCATGTTTTGCATTCATTCTATTGATCATTTCCCGACGAAGTCACATGTTAAATGTGTTCTTTTGTTGTCCTTACTGAAAAGGCTGTGTTGTAGAAATGTTTGCCTACAACGCCGGGAATGCAGGTTCTCTATAAAAATGCCTCCGCAGAACCTCGACCTATTTTTTGGTATGAAAACCTTCGGCGGTTTGGTCTATCGAAGGCAATATAAACCGAGACGAAGCATATTTTCATTTTTTAAAGAATTGATAGCGAAGTGTGCAGAATTTAAAAAAATATTTCCAATAATATTACACTTATTATATAAATGCACACAGTAATTGTTTATACATAATTATCGTAATAGTTTGAACGGGAGTAGAGGTTTATCCCCTGTTTCCTGTTTAGAATTGGGTTTCCGCTTCCGTCTACAGTCTTTTCATTCTCCTTCACTCCAAGTAGCTTGTTTCATCTTAGTGAAATTAGTCTTGTTTAAGAAGAGTTGATTATATATATATATATATATATATATATATATATATATATATATATGTGTGTGTGTGTGTGTGTGTGTGTAAAAAAGTGTATATAAATATAAATAAATATATATATATATGTATAATTATTTATATATTATATGAGCAGTACTTATTAGAAAGCGCTCAATATCAGAGATAGAGCTAACATATTTGATTGATAGATGTGAGTTTGTCACAAACTCACATCTATCCAACCAAATATATATATATATATATATATATATATATATATATATATATATATATAAATTTGTGACTGGTAAGGATAATTCCAAGGAAGCTATTAATCCAGGGAGAGCTCAATGTAAAATAAAGAGCATTATAATAAAAATAATCAATTAAACCTTAAAGATTCATTTCGGTTATGATTTATTTCGTGAAAATCTCTCTCTCTCTCTATATATATATACATATCTTCAGACCGAAATCAGAGATAGATATTAATCCAGGGAGAACTTCAATGATTTCGGTCTGAAGAGATAAATATATAGATATTCACGAAATAAATTATAATTGAAATGAATCCTTAAGGTTTTCTTCTTGATCCCTATCTATCTATCTATCTATCTATATATATATATATATATATATATATATATATATATATGTGTGTGTGTGTGTGTGTGTGTGTGTGTGTGTGTGTGTGTGTCCGACATGCTTTTGTCCCATTCGGCCAAGGAGTGCGTTGTTGATCAAGCAAAGTTGAATAGTACCTTATAAACGTACTTCCTTTTCAGACTCTCGAAACACTCATATCTCCCAAGTTTCGTATCCCAGCCTAAACAAAGCAATTTCTAAATAAGTGATGGATGTCTTTATTACGTAAAAGTTATTTTTAGTGGAAGCTCATATTTGGGTAGACGTTCAATTTATTTATTAAACAGTTTATTCCAGAAACATTACTAAAGAAAACTATACGCGCTCGGGTAGTATCTTTCAAGAATGTGAGAAGGATTTGCGATTATAAGATACAATTTACTTTTGCAGCACACAAGTTCACATCATACAGGAGAGTGCATCAGTTCTTTAAAAATTGCTTTGTTTATGATACGGAATGGAGAAGATATCAATGTTCCGAGAGTTTGAAAAGAATTTGTGTTCATAAGGCATCATATATATATATATATATATATATATATATATATATATATATATATATAGGGCGACCCCAAAAACGGGAACTTTTAACAATCCAATAAACCAAGAAAGATGGAAGAAAATATTTTATTCATAATAATTGAAACCTTAAAACATGCCAATGAACAATGATGGAATTTTCATTTTTTTAAAAATTACGTCCTGTAGATGGCATCCCCCTGTACGAATGCATTCTTGAAATCTGCTGTTGAGATTTCTCATTGACTGCTGCCGGGATACTGTGAATTTCATCTTGGGTTCTAAATGGCGAAATGTTTACTTGCTCAAGGTTACTGTCTCGCAGTGTTGCCACTTGCTCATGTCTGGCAATACGCACTTCAAAAATGAAAAAGATAGATCCATGAAGAGAGCTCAATGCATCAAAATATATACCAATGTGATATACATCAAAGGAAAAACTCAATACATCATTAAAGAGTTCAGTAATAATTTATTTCAGGCAGACAACTGCCTCATCTGACCAGCTGGATGATTTAACCCATTTTATGACTCCGGTCTGATGAGGCAGTTATGTGTCTGAAATAAATTATTACCAAACTCTTTAATGATGTATTAAGATATTTCCTTTGATGTATACCATTTTGCTATATATTTTGATGCATTGAGCTCTCTTCATGGATCTATTTTTTAATATTTTCTATTAAAAAGACTTATTTGGATTATCCTTACTACTTACGGAATTGATATTATGATATATATATATATATATATATATATATATATATATATATATATATATATATATATATGTGTGTGTGTGTGTGTGTGTGTGTGTGTGTGTGTTTAAAATAAAATATAGTTTTAAGTTATGGTATATTTATAGGTAAACTGCTAAATATCAGGGCTAGAGCGTATGGAAATGTAAAAGTGGACACTGATTTTCAGGCTATGTGTATTGTGTTTTGCCTCAACTATTTATATATGCTGGTCAGTGGTGCGTTATGGGTAGCAAGGTCTATTGTATTTTTCTGACGGTAATTGAGTTGGTGTTAATGGTTATATTTTAAATTATCCTAAAGGCTATTGAGTCGAAATAATTGTGTATCGGAATATTGTTTGTTAACTGTTTATTCATGATTTATTATTGATTACTTTATTATTTGTTGTTGATTACACTGTGTGACAAAAATTTGATTTTTTTCGTAATCATTAAGTATTATTTCATAATTTCCGCAGTCTAGAAAGTAAAGGAAATTACTCTTATTCCCTTGAAATTTTGCTTTTGTAACCTGCACACGATGTTTTGAAACTAACATATTCCATTATATTACCGACAGTTGCTGAAGGAAGATTTTCTAACAGTTTCAAGAACTCCCTGAAGTTTCAAGAATTTCTAGAAAGTTCTGGTAATATAGATGGCGGTACAAATGCATAGAACGCAAGCTCAACAGTTCAGTTTACTTCTCGCTGTCCAATTTCAGACAAGTTTTATTTGATAGATGCATTCGTCATCGCGATCATGAATCCCGTGACCTCGTAGGGGGACCACAAGCACGCAGTAGAAGTGATGTTTCTTGAGCAAGATCGCCTGATGGGGCCCAACCCTGGCTGGTTTTATCATACATAATTTCCTTCTCCTAGACCGGTTGCCACCCAAAGCTCTAGAACCCAGTCTGTCCTCCGAGTCTAGCTGAGTCGTGATACAGTCTTTGACTGTAAGCGACGTCTGTCGAACTCTCTGCGTAAGCAGAGAGGAACCCGGACGAAGCTTTGCCGAAGGGCAAGGTTTCGTCCGGGGAGGTAGACAGTGCCTGAACCCGTCAAGGCGGGTTCAAAATGGCTATATTTTTGGCCGAGCCTACGGGCTCGGAGATACCCACATTAAACCGGCCTTGTGCCATATTCAATCCTCGTGGGTGGGTCGATAAATACCGAACCCAGTCTGTCCTGCTATTTACCCATAGTTAGGGGAGAAGGATTCACACCTTTCCAAAGGATATTAGAACGTAAATGAAGGTAAGAGATCCGACTGGAATTCGAACTCGGCTCACCGATTCCTCAAACTGTGCCGCAATCCATTACTCCACCGTGCCTCCGATGAATTCGTTATAGATGTCATCAAAAGGTTGCAAGTATCATTCTTGCTATGTCTGTGGCGATTTTTATCAAGGCAAGTGTGAAAACGTACTCTGTAGCAACATGTGTGAGGTCTACAAGACATATTTCGGCATGCTGTCAGCGATCAAGACAAACCCTCTGCACTTCATTTCACCTGTGAACTCTGCAAAATAACTCCAAAATGGAAAATTTTGTTTGTTTGCATAGGGGAAGTTTTAAGTCTAAAAGGCTGGGAATTTTTTAAATTTGCATATTTTTACTTTTATTTTTGAAACCATATTTATTGAAAAATATATATTAAACAATTGCGCATAAATAATTTTTCCTCTAAATCTATACATCAAAGCATTTCACGTATCTAAGTGTTTTCAAATGTTCACATGAGATATGTGGTGTACCTCTGTGATATCCCAGTTTATTTATAATCAGTATTTCAATTTAACCATTATCAACAACTGCAGGCCTGCTGAAACGCTTTTGGTCTTGTATATTAAAGTTTCTAATTCAGAACGAAGCGAACCTTTTACGAAAAATACTCTCCGCTACGGCACCATCTCAGTAAACGGCACATCTATTTTTTGCTGTTTGTTATATATTTCTTTTTTAAATGACATGCGTATTTTTGCTGTTTGTGCTGCATTTCTTTGAAATCGTTGATCCACATAACAATTTTTGCACTCTATAAATATGCACACAATTTGTGCATTTTATATGTGAGTGTCCTTTCAGGGATTTGTGTAGATTAGAGTTCACTGCCCAACTGAACTGTTCTGCGTAAAATAAAAAATAAAAAAAAACTTGCTTATCAGTCTGCTGCATCTTTTACTTTTATATAAAATTAAGAAAGGTAGAAATAGATACACGTACACACAAACACACGCGTGTGCGCGCGAACAGACACACACATATGATGAGATAAAGTATAAACGGGAAATGTATATCAATCCAACATGTTTAACCTTTATTAAAGCTTCGTCAGACATTGATAGAAAACAGACAAAAACACAGAAACTATGGTATTATCAATTTTGTTTGGGTCAATTTTTATTGGTCTTTCTATATGTATGTAAGTGTTGTAGAGTAGTTTTCACAGAGGAGGCTTGTATTTCAATAAGTCGTCCTAAATTAGGTTCGACATACAAAACGTTAGGAACTTGAAATAAGAGTTAATGACGCAGCAATCTAGTTGTGATGGTTGATACTCCAATGTCCGACATCGACTGACTCGCTCAACACCACTGAGCCAAAACTGGCGACTGCTGCTACTACTACTACTTATTATGTCTGGGAGAGTCTATTAATAATAGAATAGGTACATCAGGTATAACAGTAAGTTTGTAAAAATTCTTGTATGTCTAAGTGATTATCGGATGGTAAATTGTATTCCTTATTGTGTATGTGTGTCTGTCTAGTAGGAGGAATTCTAACGTCTTCGCCTTTGTGCGGCCAGACCGTGCAGCATGAATCAATAATATTTGTCTATAGATTTGAGGAGGGGACGTTTTTAGCAGTCATTCCATGAGATCGTAACCATTTAATCTTTCTCAGTTCTCTTTTTGGGATTTGCTAAAAGCCAGTGTTTTCTTGTTCTTATCTCCTTCAGGGCGTTAATGATCATGGCTCTCCACAACTTCTTGGCATCTCTTAATAAACTTTGTCTTTCTCCCTGTTATGCCATCTATTTACGCGTTCTTTACCTCTATCCCTTGTGTCCTCAATCTGTCTTGTGAGTCTCAAACTTTCCAAGCCCTCCTTCCCTATTATATGCCCCAGAATCATCAACCGCATCTTCATGTATAAGTTTCCTTTTAGTTTTCATTTTATCTAAAAAATCGTTGTTGTTCACATGCTCAGTCCATGATATTCACTTCTGTAGAACAACATTTCTGTTGCTTCAAGTCTCATTCATCTTTGAGAAGATTGTCTAGCACTCACAGCCATACAGATGAACAGGTATCACGGAACAGTTCAGTACGCGTTTCCTTATTTCTAGCAATTTTTGTCGATTTCTTAGTACTCTGCTTAGCTTTTCCTTGGCTGTCCCAATACGCCATCAGTGTCACACTTCCCCTACTTTCCAGATATTTAAATTTCCGCACCTGTTTTATTTTGGTGCCCCCGATTTCTTCTCACAGTATTAACTCCATCACTCCCACTTGGATGAGATTTGACACAAGGTCTTTTTAGGTGGGGACCCGAGCGCGTATGCCCGGGACAAGGACAAAAATTCCCCTCAGGTCCCCGCAACTGTCGGTTGCGCTGGCCTCGGTGCGAGCACCGATCCCTCCCTCTTGTGCAATGGGAGGGCGTGACCTCGGGCAGCTGTTCCTCAGGTCTGGGCACCTCTCAGTATTATTTTCCCAGTTGCCCCTCTGTCCTTTGACAGAGAAGACCCTGAGCTCACTCTGTCCAAAGACATAGACGCAACTGAAAGATGATAAGCCATGCGTTAGAAACTCCTCCTAGGAGGAATTTACGGTGTTTACTCATTCCCCTACGAGAATGAGATGTGACACAAGGTCGGATTAATGTGGGCACCTGAACGCGTGCACCCGGGCGGGGTCAAAAAATTCTCCTCAGACCCCGCACCTCTTCAATATAATTTTCCTCAGTTGCCCCTCTGTCCTTTGATAGAAAATACCCCCTGAGCACAGTCTGTCCAAGGACAGAGACGCAACTGAGAGATGATAAATAATACGAAATCCCTCCAAGGAGAGATTTACGCACTTTCTTCTCACTTTCCTTCACTACCGTCTGTAGGAGTGTTTGTACTTTCCTTTCCGTGTCAGTTATCAAAACTGTCATTTGCATATCTTAATTTGTTAAGATTGTGGTATGCAACGAAGAATTAAGGCCGTTATTAAAGCTAAAGTTTACCCAACAAAATACTAAATCATTTTTTGACTTGTATAATGTACTTATATCCCCTGTATTAATAAACGAATTCTATTGCTCACTTGTCTTGCTAAAAATACAAAAATCGACTTTCTGAGAGCGTCCATGTTTTGCCTCGTATTGTATATCTTCAAAGTTTTACAATCTTTATTGTTAATTTTTATTTTATGTTGCTTTAATAAAATTAAATAAGTAATTTAAACTGAGGTTCACAGAAACTTGTCCAA
This sequence comes from Acanthosepion pharaonis, assembly GCA_903632075.3. NCBI lineage: Eukaryota > Metazoa > Mollusca > Cephalopoda > Sepiida > Sepiidae > Acanthosepion > Acanthosepion pharaonis. The sequence goes on along the minus strand of CAHIKZ030005170.1, from coordinate 3,269,748 downwards.
GAGACTAGATATAAAAATTGAAAGTGAGACTTGTTCGAAAGGGAAATAACTTTGGATATATTATTTAATTTAAAAAAAAAAAAATTTCTTAAAAGCCGCATTCCGTGCGGGCTTTAAAACTCTGGCCTGTGTAATGCTAATTGGGCCTCCGGCCTAAAACTAAAGGTATCTCTAGTCCAACTTAGAAAACAGCAATTATAATTTTGAAGAAATAACTTTGAATTCCTTAATTCCCTCTATGGAACTTCAAAACCCCACTTTAACTCTGCATCGGGCTGTAAGTCCAGTGCCGGCCAAAAGACCTATTAGCGCCGAAACTCCAATTCAGGCCGAAAACTGAGTTCTACGTGAACTCCACTTGTAGTACAGTTTTTGCCGCTCCCCTTTGGGTGCAATGCCCTTTGCAACATTGCTGTATTCTGTCTTAAAATGACTGCATTGAATGAGACGGTAGAGAGTAAAAATGGTTAGTAAAATAATAGTTATTTTAATAGTCGTATTTCTCGAACTTTCGTGTTGCATCTCGTTACAGATTTCATGGAGAGGGTAAGGTTTTGTTGGCTTGATAAATAGGCTTCGTTATCATCAATAGACTTGCAACTGTGTGAAAGTCGACGGAAAATAAAACAATCGGTGCTTAAAAGGAGGACACGAAACGAACTTTTTTTGAAACCGAAGATGTCGGATCTTTTTCAACTGTCCTCCGGCACTGATCTCTTTCTTAATTTCTGCCATTTTGGTTGAATCTACCACCTCGACATCCATTAATGAGTCCTGATTCTTCCTTCATAGATATGAACTGTCGATCTAAAAGCTAAAAATGACAGTCTACTTAAATAAAATTCTGCATTTCAGCTTTTCTCTTTTGTCATACCATAGACACACAAAAATAATTACTTCACTTAAATTTCATTATTTCCGGAAAATATCCATTTATGTAATGTTCCCTGAATTCCAAGGGTAATATTTTCTAAGTCATTTAACCTCCCCAGGACGTAGGATGTTCAAGTGGTGTAATGTTTAGCGGCTCGAAATGAAAAAATCTGAGAGTGAAGTCTTTTTCTTCTTTAATCGAATTCTCCTCCTCCCCGAAGCAAGGTAGTAAAGCCACTAAGATGCAAGAATTAGAAAAACAAAAATATTATTAAAGAGCGAGAATAATAGAAGAGTAAACAGGAAGACAGTAGATAACGATTGACATTGCAGTTAAACTTTTGAAGATCAAAGTTGGCTGGAAAACATGGAAAAGAAATAAAGGCTGAGCCTTTCGGCGAGATTTCAACACGTATCCTTTATATTAAGGAACCTATATCAACGGGATAGCGTCTTATTTCTTTGCCTTCCCGATCTTCGTTTGCTGCGACGCAGAACTATTTTTAATTTCACCCTCCGCAACGCGAATGAGTCCGAGCTTTTATTATCGATAACTCCAAAACGGTAGATTTTATCAAAATTTCTTTGTTATTTTCGAATTAAGCACGAATATTTACACCTAAACGGAACTATTTGTGATTTTTTTTTTATTAGAAACTGAGCGCGCGGCTTGAATTGCAAATTACCGTTTTGGGGTTCCGGGTTAAAATTAGTTCTGTCACCCTCGTTGCTTATTTACTGGTCGTAGAGTAGCGATCTCTGAGCTGTGATAAAAAAATAAAAAATAAAAAAAAATACTCACAGGAATAAAATGAAAGAAACACTTGTCAAAAGTTAATGATTACAATGCTTCACCTAAAATAAAATTTGAATTTTTGTCTTGACTAACATTTACCGGCCCACGGTCCTGGAGGAATGCCACAAATAAAATAAAATTGTTGGTTGGAATATTTTTTTTTAATTCGTAATCTCGAGTACTTTTTTTCGTATATTGCTATCAATTAAGTTTTCAATTTTAAGGAATCAAATGGTATGAGTACATATCCTTTTGGCTTCCGTAGGGTGATCAAGAGGAAAGTGTATCCGCTATTAAATTTTATCAAATCTTATTTTAAAAAATAGATATTCCTTGGGAATGTTTAATATACAGTAGCATAAAAAGAAAAACGGCTATATCTGGTCGCAGAGCCAATTCTAAACCTCCGTCAGCATTTGATTAAATAGAATTTATATATATAAGAAAAGAAAACTTACAGATATTACATTACGGTGTCGAATAATGAATTCAAAGGAAACCTGAGAATAACAAATAATAATTGAAAAAAATAACCCCGTTAATTATAATGCTTAACCCTCCTTCAATAAGCAATTATAT
>CAHIKZ030005170.1:3255000-3265000 GCA_903632075.3 Acanthosepion pharaonis | reverse complement strand
TGTCAAGGTAATAATGTTTTTTCTGATACAGGTATTATTAATTAACCCATAGCTAGAAGAGAAGAGGTGGCGTCATACCTCCCTCCGGGGGTGGGGTATTTGAGCATAAGTAAATATAAAGAACTCAACTGGAATTTGAAATCGCTTCTCAAATTTTCAATTGAAACACCGCAAATCCAAACTTACAATACTTACCATTCCCAAGACGTCACCCATTAAATTACTAACCAGGCTCGACGTTGCTTAACGTTTCAACGTGTTAACATGACAGTAGAAGATAGAGAACTATTACTAAGAATATGCAAATCAATGATAATGATATTACAATGCTATGTATTTGTATATATTTTTGTTTACTTTATATGCATATAGATAGTTAAAGTTTATCTTGTGAAAGTCAAACTTTTGTAATAAAGTGATTGCTATAATAAAATGCCACAAATAAATGTATAGCAAAAAAAAAAGATATATATTTAAAAATACATTAGCAGATATAAACTTAGAAAGGAGATATACATTCTTAAAGTAGGTAATTAGGCTTTTCTTTATTAACGGTTATCCGTGGCCTAATTGGTAGAGCACACGCCAGCTAAATTAGTGGTTTCCCGTGACCTAATTTGTAGGACACACTACGGCTAAAGGGGTGGTAACTGGGAGGGCAGATTCAAGCTAAAAGAGTGAATTCACCTGATCTAATTCTTAGAGCACACTTCGGCTATAGGATTGGTTTCCCGTGACCTAATTGGTAGAACACACTCTGGATAAAGGAATGGTTTCCTAAGGCCAAATTAGTAGATTAAAATAATGATTTCCCCTGATCTATTTGTTAGAGCACACTCCATCTAAAGGACTAGTTTCCCGCGACCTAATTATTAAAAACTAAAGAGTGATTTCCCCTGACCTAATTAGTAGGACCCACTCTGGCTAGTTTCCCTTGACCTAATTGGTAGCGCCCACTCTGGTTAAAGGCATGGTTTTCCCTGAACTAATTGCTGAGGCCCACTCTGGCTAAAGAAACGCTTTCCCTTGACCTAAGTGCTAGGGCCCACTCTGGATTAAGAAATGGTTTCTCTTGACCTAATTTCTAGGGCCCACTCTGGCTAAAGAAATGCTTTCCCTTGACCTAATTGCTACGGCCCACTCTGGCTAAAGAAATGCTTTCCCTTGACCTAATTGCTAGGGCCAACTCTGGCTAAAGAAATGCTTTCCCTTCACCTAATTGCTAAGGCCCACTCTGGCTAAAGAAATGCTTTCCCTGACCTAATTGCTAGGGCCCACTCTGGCTAAAGAAATCGTTTCTCTTGACCTAATTGCTAGGGCCCACTCTGGCTAAAGAAATGCTTTCCCTTGACCTAATTGGTACGGCCCACCCTGGCTAAAGAAATGGTTTTCATTGACCTAATTGCTAGGGCCCACTCTGGGTAAGGAAATGGTTTCTCCTGATCTAATTGGTAAGGCCCATAATTATATGCAATATATGTAGTAAAAGTTCATCAATCTTTGATCTTTTCATTTGTACCCTCTTACTTCTTTAAATCCAAACCCGCATGCAAAATTATGATTGTTATTGCAATAGTTTATTGAATTTGTTAATTTTAATTATTTCAAATATTTAAATATTTAATACTTAATTTAAAATGAATATTTTAATTTTAAATATTTAAATTTAATTTAAATATTACTCATGAGCGGAATTTCTACGGTTATTGCAGTGAAAATTGCACAGACCTTTTCAATCATTAAATTAAGAATTATAATTCAGCTGAAAATTCAAATAGGAATACTGAAAAGTTCTTGTCTACTCCCAGTATAAACTAAATTTACGTAGACTGGCCAATGGCTACACATGCACGAATTTGCTAAGCTCTAATGACATACGAGACAAATTTAATAGCTACATCTCTACAGTGTAAAGTCTTTTTTAAAAATATCTACGCAATTTATTAATTTCTCTCTCTTTATGTATTGTGTCCCCTCAGGACGTAGGCGATCATACAATTTCCCTACAATTTTCTGTCCCTTGCAGCTCTAAATAAATTCTGTCTGTTCTTTATTTATAAACCCTGTTCCGGCTTCTATATTCTCAAGTTCGTCAAGTATGTTATCCGTTGTTTTCCTCTGTCCTGTGAGTATCAGATTTTCCATGCCCTCCTTCCTCATTATATGCCCTAGAAATTTTCAACTGTCTCTTCTTGACTTTAAGTATAAGTTTTCTCTTTGGTTCCAGTTTCTCGCCATTGCTCACATGTTCAGTCCATGGTATGTTCAGCATCTTTCTGTAGAACGACATTTTTGTTGCTTCAAGCCTCTTCTTCATCATTGAGGAAATTGTTCAGCCTTCATTGCCATACAGATATCACTTAACAGTTCAGTATTCTTTTCTTTGTTTCTAACGAAGTTTTTCTATCTCTTAATATTCTGCTTAGTTTTTGGAAGGCATCTTTGGCTATCCCAATGCATCTTAGAATTTCAGTGTCGCATTTTCCGTTCCCTGTCGAGATATTTAAATTTTGTGCTTGATTGATTTTGGTACCTCCGGTTTGTAATCTGCATTTTGAGCTCATCCTTTTGCTGATAAACATCCATTTTGTCTTCTTGCAGTTTATATTTAGTCATTTTATCTCGCCATCCTTCACTACCTTCTGGGTTTTTCTAGTTTTCTTTCCATGTCTGCTATAAGCACTGTGTCATCTGTCTATGTTGTTAAAATTGTAGCCTCCAATACTGAATCCTAGTATGTCATCTAAATTCTTTTTTATGTGCTGTGTCCCTTCAGGACGTAGGCGATCATAACCCTCCACTTCTCCCTATCCCTTGTAGCTCTCAATAAGTTTTATCTCTTTGCTACTTTCCCTTTCTGCCACCCACTCGCTTAAGCCTGCTAAGTATGTCATGCGCTGCTTTCTCTTATCTCTCTTTCGCTCTCTTCGACCTGTGAGTATCAGATTCTCCAAGTCCTCTTTTCTCTTACGTGTCCCAGAAATTTCAGCTTCCTCCTTGTTTGCACCCTCTTCAAATCTTCATCGTTGCCCACACGATCGGTCCATGATATCCTCAGCATCCTTCTGTAGGACCATACCTCCCTTGCATCGAGTCTCTTCTTCATCTTTGAGGAGACCGTCCAACATTTGCAGCCGTAAAGGAGGACAGATGTCACGTAGCAGCTCAGTACTCTTTTCTTTGTTACCAAAGAAATCCTCCTGTTTCGTAATACTCTGCCAGGCTTTTGGAATGTGTTTCAGACCATCCCAATACGTCTTCGGATCTCAGCGTCGCACTCACTGTCCTCTGTCAAAACACTTCCCAGATCTTTAAATTTCTGCCCCTGCTTGATTTTAGTGTCCGCGATCTATAAATTGCATATGGGTAAGGAAAGTGGATTGCGTCAATCTTTCAAGACACCTGACTTAAAAGATCAGCATTAAAAAAAAGTTGTCTCTAACTTGGATCAAGCAGAGCCGTTGGCGGCAATAATCAATTACTCTAGCTTCGAGAAAACTGATTTTTATATAGCCACTGGAATCTAGCTAACCGTATAACGTATATATGAAATTGTAGATGTAAGAATTATCTACTTATCTATATAAGCTTAACACGTGATGAAGATTGTCTGGGAACAAACGGCATTAAATAAAATGTCAGCTGCATTTAATTTGTAACCTCCATTAAAATAATTTATCCTTTCGTCAACTGAAGAAATTTGCATGATCATCTTTATGAGTTTTCAATTAGGCAAGCGCTTGATATAAATCAGAGTATTTGGAATTCAAATAAAAGTTTTATGATAAGGAGTTTTCTATCTTTGATTGCAACTAAGAAAGCAATTGCTATAAACTGGTTCAAACATTACTATTGTAAAAATAATGTAGAAAAAATAATTTCAATTTAAAATGGGAGAAGAATTAATAGAACCTGAAATCGCAAAGGGAGAAACGTGAATTGGATGTCGAAAGACACTTGAGCTTATGTCGTTCTTTACTGAAGGTCAAGTCATAGTGCAACTCTTAACCAGAACTAGAGGCCAATCTCAAATTTAGTTGTTCCACTGGGAGATAAGGTTTGGGTTTGCAGTAGTTCGCTGCTCTAGTTGGCAAAAGAAATTCAAAGAAAAAAATTGAGATTAACTCTTTGAGCCCTGCGTTCCGGAACAATTTTAACCCTTCTGCCTGAGCTCCTGAGTCAAAATTTGCAAATAAATGTTATGTAATGTTTCACGGTAGACATAAAAATAGTTACAAGCATTTACCTACCGTTCAAACGGTGACTGAGCATAAAGTCCTTTTTCTCTACTTGAGCATTACGCCATTTTTCTCTACCACCGGTAATGTTGTGGTCAGGGCTCAAAGAGTAAACTTAATTTGGCTCAAAAAGTTAATCCCCTTTAACTTGGTATATATTTTTTGTTTACTAAGTTCTTACTACAATTAATACATAGTTTGGTGAAGCTTCACTCCCCACTCCATTAACAAGAGTGTACAAAATGTTATTTGCATTTTAATCTTTGAATTAATTAATGATTTCAAACAAAATAAATATGAAAGTAACTATTTTATTTCAGTTTTGTACTAACACTAGTTAAACTAAAAAAAAAATTAAACCCATGTAATTACTAAACAACGCCGAATATAAACTTAACAAGCTTTATTCAGCAAAACTAAATCGTAAGTAATTAAATTGTCTTTTATACAGGGTGGTTAGTATTGAAATGTGTAGGATGGGATAAGGTTCGTTATTACGACAGCCTATAGTTGTTATAAGTGGGAAAAATAGGAATGTGTTTGGGGCAATGCCCTGTATATGTGTATTCATTGGGTAAGGAAATATTTCTAAATTTAAGAAAAGTTGTTTCCATAGACTGAGAGAATCCAATTTATTTCCAGCCAGAATTGATAGATTTTAATAGCGGCTTCTTTTGGAACCAAAACGCCCAAAGGAATTTGATTTCTGTCGCTCTCTCGTGTCTTGACTCTATTTTAAGTTTCAAATGTAGATATTAAGGCACTTAATCGCAATTAAAATCAAAGAATTATTAGATGCTAATTACTGTTTTAGCGTCCATTTATCTTTAGCATCACTTATCGTTAATCAAATGTCATTGACAATCAGCAATTTCACCTATCTATCTATCTCTCTCTCTCTCTCTCTCTCTCTATATATATATATATATATATATATATATATATATATAAATTTTCTATACTTATGAAGTAAGATTAAATAATGATGAAATAAGTACCGTAAACAGAGCGTTTATAGATAAAAACCGCGTGGACATAGAACAAATATGATATGGTCTGAAGATCACTTCGGGCATAAAATTGATAGTCATCATATATTTTTTGATTCTTATGTCTACTCCTTATATATATATATATATATATATATATATATATATATATATATATATATATATATATATATATATATATATATATATTCACACGTTTCATTAAATAATATAGACAAGTGTTTTCTATTTATTTTATGTAAATTTTTTTCGTAACGTCTGATAAGTTTAATAACATTAGCGTTGAACGAAGAAAGAAATTCACAATATAGATCCATATTTTTTTAATACAATCTAAGCTTTCGGCTTACATAAGCCATTATCAAAGATGTCAATTACAACATATTAAGCAATATACGGACAAGAGAATGATGATAGTCTGTCATTGTTTACATAGATCATTTCTAGGCAACGATAAACACGTGCATATAAGACGCTAGAAGCGAAAATCGCATCGCATCTCATGACGTCACACATGACCATACGAGAGTGAATTGGAGAAGTATGAAGGCATGTTGTTTTAAATGCCTAAAAACGTTAGAGTTTTCATTCAAATGTAGTGTCAAGCGTCGTGAAAGCGAGTTTGTGGTGTGACCAACATAAATATTATTTAATTCGTTGAGATACACTTTCCAAAGGGCACTTGAATTTATAAACTATGTTGGTTTTTGCAAATCGCAACCGGGGAGAAGAATCATTGCGAAGAATTGTTGATATACTAGATTTAGTGTAGTATATGATTAACTTAATTTTTTTGCTAAGATCTGTTGTAGATATATTAGAATTTACTAATTTTTTTAGTATATTTTCATCTTGTTTATAATTAGTATGCATTTGATTACGATATAGGAGATTAATATATTTGAGATTAGTAGAAGCAGTATTATGTACTATTTGCTTAGTATTGAGATTTCTAAGAAAGCATCTTATTTGTTCACCAACTATATAGTTCGGAAAGCTATTATTAATAAGTGTTTGTTTTATATTCTTTAGTTCACTGTAAAAAATCTGTTTTGTGGATGAATTAGTTTCTGCACGATGTATTAGATTCTTTATAATTGCTATTTTGTAGTAATATGGGCATTCGCTCTTGTAGTTAAGTGTACATGAATTTATGCTGGTAGGTTTGTTGTATGGCGAAATAGTAAATTTGTTATTATTTGTGTTTATCAATATGTCAAGGAAGGGGATTTTATTATTAGCATTGAGTTCATATTTGAATTTAAGGACAGAATTATTTTGGAAACGTTTTTGAAGTCGAATTATTTCATATGCATTTTTAACTATATATATATATATATATATATATATATATATATATATATATATATATATATATATATATATATATATATATATATATATATAAGGATACTGTTCTTGGCCTGATCCACTATCCATCCACCCAAAATCTCAGATATTATGGTGGGGAGAAGAATTTATATAATCAAAACTAAATAATGCCAAGCCTATTTTGTACTTAACTGTTAGCCTGTAACATCTCACATTTCCCACAAAATATAGCGTAAATAATATATTTCATGCCTTATATGCGAACGATGGTTTGGTTTGGTTTGTTTAACGGCATATCAACCTCTATGGGTTATTTGATGCCGCAATCTAAAAATTTTGAACACAATTATATGGCTTCAACTAAATATATTTTGAACGCAATTGTATGCCTTCAACTACAGATAACATGCATTGTTGGTGATCTTACTATAAATATGCATTGTTGGAAATTCTACTATGAAAATGTATTTTATTTTTACTTTCATAGTGTTTTGCTTGTATTTGAGAATTCACTATTTGTCCTTAACAGGGACCCTAACTGGGACCTGGGAACAACAGCAATTAAGAGGTGGTTCAACGCTCCTTAAAACCTCTATTCTCCCGATCAAAGGCCTTGCTACTGTATGTAGTCACCTGGAAGGCTACTGACACAGACGCCGTAAACTTCCAAAACCACTACCGAAAATAGCTTCATAATACCGTAACTTTAAATGTAAATCGTTGCGGAGTGTTTTTTATGTGTCATCAAATATGGCAACCGCTTTGGAACATCAGGTACTGGAAACGGCCTCATAGCATGGGTCAAAATTACAGCATGATAGCAAGTTCGTCTCGTAAACCAACTCCTTCTGGAAAACACTGATTGTGGCCTTGTATCAAACGAGATGGAGCTGAGTAAATTTTAATGTGCTTCTCGCTGTCGGGTATTACTTGAAAAGCAATTATTCGTGGCCTCATGATAACGTAAGTTTAGAAATTGTTATATATTTACGCAGACATATATATATACTAATACATATATGTGTGTGCGCGCGTGTGTATAAACATATATTGTTAAATATAACAGACAATGAATGTTTATTATGTTTGATCATGAGCCGTCCTAAACTTTGTATATTTCTTTAATTTCGGCTAAAAATAAAGACAAGAATTGTCAACATTTGGATATTTTTATTAAGCTGGTCCTTGATCTAAGCTTTCGGCTCACATGAGCCATTGTAGAGTGATTATACGGACATTTAAACAAAGATATTCACTATCAAAGATGATATTCTGCTATGCTGAAATAGAACATTGCTATGTGACAATATGCGGAATATCAGACGCAGCTCATAATTTCAAGATACAGTTCTATGACGTCATACCACGTGAGAGACCAAAATATTAACAACAGAACCATATGTCTACATGCAATGTAATGTTCTGTGACTAGTTTGAAATGTAATTTTGAGTGTGGGTTGCTATATTTTAATATAGATGGCCTCCAATATCTGAAGGTTCTTTTTACTGTATTTATGTATATTAGTGTTATCAATTAATATCAGTTTAATATGGACATGGCTATGTTTTTTCTCAGAAATTTTGTTTTATAGAACTAAGATCAGAAATGTGACAGGTAAGTCTACGGGAGAGCGTGGTTGTAGTAAAACCAATATAAACTGTCATGTAAATTGATACACGACATTGCTTTTTGTAGGGGATTTAGTTGTATGGTTGTAGGGTTATTAAAGACTATCAGGTCAATTTTTAAAATTTTTCATAATATATTATTAGCTTGTTTATTATTACTAATGTGTTTAACATATCTACCTATTATGTTTTTGAGTGTTGTTTCATCATGTTTCTAATTATTATGCATTTGGTTACAATAGTATAAGTTAATAGTGTTATGTTTATTTTGACGTACACTATTATTATTATTAATATTATCAATTTTGTTAGATGTATTATTAAGTTCATTGAGACACATTTTAATTTATTGATCAATGACGAAATTAGGAAATCCATTATTAACAAGTGTTTGTTTAATGTTATGTAATTCTTTATAGAATATAGATTTGAAAGAAGATATTGTTTCTGTGTATTGGATTAAGTTTTTTCTAACAGCTAACGTATATCATTGGGGGAATTCACTATTATAATTAAGAAAACTCGAGTTAATGCTATTGGTTTTCCTATAGAGAGAAGTAGTAAATTTATATGTGCTGGGATATGTATATATATGCAGATTAGATTCAAGCACGAAACTTGGTGTTGACCCTAGCATCCATTTTTATATTTAAATACGCTCTATCTCTGATATTGAATATTTTTACCTATAATTATAACATAACTTAAAACTATATTTTTTATCATGCATATATATATATATATATATATATATATATATATATAATTTAGTATTATATATATATATATATATATATATATATATAATACCAATTTGTAATTGGTGGGGATAAATCCAAGAACATTAATCCAAAGAGAGCTCAATGTAAGTTACAGAGCAATATAATAATAAATCCAGAAAAACTTTAAAAATCCATCTCGGTTACAATTTATTTGATGAATATTTTTATTATTAGGATTTTTTTCTTTTTCTTTTATCCTTTCCCCTTTTTTCTGTCTGTCTGGATGGATCGATTCCTTTTCTAAAAAAAAAAAATTCGGTCTGAAGAAATGACTAAAATTTTCATGAAGTACATTATAACCAAGATGGATTTTAAGGTTTTTCTTCACACACACACACACACACACACACACACACATATATATATATATATATATATATATATAGTACTTGAACCAAACGTTGTCTGTATAATAACATCTTTATCAACCAAGATTAGAATTCAAAATAATAAAAGAATATTAAAGAATGCAGTTTTAATCAAAACGTCAATTTACGTGGAGACGCACACAGAATTTCACTTTCCTTAATAAAACCAGTGTTATTACAATGTGGGATATTTAAAAACAACAGCGATGCAAAAATCAAAACCGGTAAGAAGCTGAATGAAGTGGCTTGGATGTACAATTAGTCATCTCGGATGACAAAAATTTTAAATTTAACATTTAAATTTAAAGTTAAGCGCCCCTGCATTATTCGCGTTTAATTTTCGATGGTTAATTATAACTATTTATATTTTGTCTATATTTTAATTATATTGTTTATATTTTAATTACAACCGTTTATGATTTTTTTATTTTCCTTCTTTTCCCATATGTACAGAGTGCATAACGATTTAGAGGACAGATTTATGCTTATAGAAAACAGATATATTATAACAGGTTTTAATTTTATTATTGAAACATTATTATTCAATAAAGCCATCTTCAGTTTCACTAATTGCTTATATGCGAGATCGAAATCGTCTTCATTCTCGAATTAAATGGCCCTGGTTCAAATAGGACATTAGG